>JAMALC010000001.1:0-48942 GCA_023628275.1 Rhodotorula sp. M30-05A-2 | reverse complement strand
GGGCATCGGATCAGTTCCTCTTTGTACTGTAACGTACATAGACATCCAGCAAAACTTTGAACTGATTTTCGCTGTGCAACTTTGTCAGAACTCGGTGAAGAAAATACAAGAGCTCCTTGATGCCGTATTGTGCCAGCAGAGAAAGGCTATTGTATCTCTTTTCCTCCAAGGCTGCCTGGCCGGATGAGCACCAGTTGTCTGCATGCCATCCGCTGCTTGGTAAGCGAGATTGTCCAATTTTGCGCACACGGTCAGGACTTGTGTTTGATGGCCAGCTTGTCGGGCACTGTCATCCAAGACTGTGAGTTTCTCCAGTTCTTCTCGCGCGTGTTCAAGGTGCGTTTCCGCAGCTTGGCGGTGGCTGCTGGCTGCTGAAGTGGGCGGCAAAGTGATCTCCAGCTGCTCAAGAACGCGCAAGACATTGAGTGGCATCTTGGGCAAGAAGGTGTGTCAGGAAGGATTCACTGAGGAATAAAGGAGGCTGTAACCCTTACAAGACCGAGGACCAGAACATCAAAATAGAGAGCATCTCCCCCATCCAGTGCCGCTTTAAGGGTCTCATATTTCTCTTGAAGCCAACCAAGAACCCGCCGCCCAGGGTTGTCGTCGAGCAAGTGCGAGGCGATTTTTATCGATTCCGACCAGTCCGAAGCCATATGCTTTACTAGATCTGTCTGACTCTCAGAAAGCTTGAAGTACGAGGGGCCTGTGGGTTTAAAAACATAATAGTGGTGTTCCGGTGGTAGCGCGAGTGCCGCTAGCTTGTCAATCAAGGCGTATACTTCGGTGTGCACGGGGTCAGGCATGTTTCGCTTTAGGATGACTGAGATCTCAAAGCTCGAAGAGGAGAGAAGGAGATGAGCGCTTCGATCTTGAGGCCTGAGGCTCGTTTCACAGGGGAGGCCGGGAAGTCCGTGGAGTGGTGCCACGAGTGCACGAGCCTCTCCATAAGCCCGACTACCCGACAGGCAAGTCAGACCGAGCCCAGAGTAGCAGCCCGTGATCATAGGTCCAGGGTCGTGCTAAGTTGACAGAGTCTCAGCAGCAAGTTGCAGCGAGGCTCAGCCTGAGAATTCCCTTTGTTTGAGCGCCGGGACCGTCAGCTTGACCGTTTAACAATCCATAGCGGCGTTGTTACCAAGAGCTCCGACCCAACAGCCAAATGTTCCATCCACGTGCATGTGAAAGGAACAGCGATCCCTGGAGCGGTCTCGCCGCATCATGTCTGCGGCCGCCGTTGCGCTGACGCTTCACAAGTCTCCACGCTCAGCCCTTAACCTCAAAGCAACCACAGCCGAGAGAAAGACTGATGCGGTATGTCTGCAGACTCGTGGTCTTGCATACCATTCAGCGAGCGCACGAGCTGCAGGTGCGACCGAGCTCTCCACGACGCTGCGTCGCTGCCGGCTTTCAGCCTTCTCAAACAACTTCATTCCCTTGTGCCTCGCTTTGTCTGCGCAGCTTGGGTGGACACTACACCACTCTCTTTGCCTTGCAACTCCAGTCACACATTGACCTGTCAAAAGAGCAAGTCACGTCTGTCGCTGTAAATGGTTCACCACCTCTTGCCCGTGAACTGCTGATGGGACGGACATGCGCAATTTGCTCCCCGCCCGGATTCCATAGCCTTTCTTCTTTCCAAAGATAGAGAACAGAGCATAGAATTCCAAGTGCAAGATATGACCTAAAGAAGAGACAGGACAGGCACATGAAAAGGCAAGGGAAAAGGGTAGGGGCAAGCATGTGAAAAAGAACCCTCCAATCTTTGAAACAGACACTGGCCGCTGGCGCCTCAACTGCCCATGTTGTGTCCATTGTTGAGAAGGTCTGCAGGTCAAGAAGACAGGGTGAGTGGTACACTTGGCAGCGCAAGCGGGGCTCGCACTCACACTCAAGTTGAAATGCCTCAAACGCTTCAAGCGCTGTCAAACCGCTGCCGCACCCGACGGGCCCACTCCTCCGGATTGAAGCCATAGTGCGCCGCCGCTCGAAGGCCAATGCAAGCTTCGACACCGAGACTCCGCGCTCCCCCTGGGGTTCCAACTACTTTTGAAGCTTCAGCATTCGCGTCTAAATCCCGGGAAGGAGTATTAGACCTGGTGGGTGATTCTCTGTAGTTGGAAGCAAGTTGTGTTCGCTGTCAGAGACTTGCACTGGGGGAAGGTGTCTTCCTGCTCCACTGACTTGGGAATTTCAGGCCACTCAAGCTTGGGTGCAGCCTGTGCAGGACCGCTGAATTCGGCCTTCCAATGGTTTCCTCCATGCAGCACACATGAGTTCTTGGCAGTCTCAAGTGCTGTTGTCTGTAAGCAAAGACCAGATCAGATACACCTTGAACAGCTGAGTATGAAGGCAGCAACGGCCTCCTCGCCTGGCATCATCATCCATCACCGTGTTGCTGATGAAGGGAATTGATAAGACATACAGTCCTCTCAATAACTTTATTTGGGTTCCAGACACACTGTTACAAGAAGGCATGAGTGATGGCAGTGTCATATCAGCATATGGTTGGTGGAGGATGGACATACAAGCATGTTGAACATGGCTAGAAAGTGCTTGGCTTCCAGCAGCTCCTCTAGTCTTGTGGAGAGGAAATACAACATCTCTTTTACACCATATTGTGCAAGCAAAGAGAGATCATTGTATGTGTCTGCGCTCAAGGCTGGCTTGCCTGGTCCGCGAGGTTTGCCCTTTTTGGTCAGGTGCGGCAGAAAGTACCCGACGGGCAACTGTGTGGGCTCAGTGTCCAGGGCTTCTGCCACCTCTTCAGCAAGGCGGCTCAATTTCTGGCACAAAGGTGGAATCTGTTCAGCATAACGACTTGATGATGATTGTGCTTGTGGACGTGACAAAGTCGAGCGACGGCGTGGGCTGGAGTGTTTCTGCAGGGATTCCAGCGCCAGCTTGTAAAACATCTCTGCGTCCTTCTGCTTTCTGGCTTGTCGTTTGTCTTCTGACGGAGGCGGAACATTGATTTTCAGCTTTTGGCAAATGTGAAAGATGTTGATTGGCAGCTGCAAGTAGATTATAGTGGGAATGATCTGCAGGGAAACAAAGGAGAAGCATCTTACCAGACCACGGACCAGAATGTCAAAGTAGAGAACCTGTTTCTGAGCAAGTTCCTTTTCGAATGTCTCGTGTTGCTCTTGAAGCCACTTGAGAAGCTGTCCGGCCTGCTCGTCATCGAGTAGGTCTGCACCGGATTTCATCGAGTTGGACCAGTGTGCCATCATGATACCAATTGCTTGCGTATGAGCGAGCACCAGAGAGAAGCTTATGATCTTGCCCTTCTTGTCTGGAACCCCGTGGTAGTGCGTGTGCTGTGGCGGGAGCGCGAGTGCCACCAGAGCGTCGATGATCTCGTGTACTTTGGTGTACACTGAGTCAGCCATGTGGTAATGCTTGCTTGTGCCGGATGAGCAACCTAATAAGGAGAGAAGGAGAAGAGCGCTTCGACGCGAGGCTTGCAGCAAGCTGCAGCAAGGAGGGGTCGTCGGGATGTCCGCGGAGTGGTCGTCACGAGCGCACGACCCTCTCCTTGACACGAGCCTCGTCTTGAGCACGGATGCATCGGGCAGGAACGAGAGCAAGGTGGATTCAACAGACCGTACAATGTTCTAGCGGTCCATAGCTGAGCGTGCCGAAGCAGGAGAGGGCGAGGAGGGAATCTCGAGACGGGCGCCTCAGCCTGCGCCGAGAGAAAGGGTGTCTGGCGGCGCTGGACAGCGCCTGCGCAGCGAAAGCAGTGTGCAGAGCGATGTATAAGGCTAGACATCGTTAGACCTTCCGCCTGTGTAGCGTGCGTATGAGACGAGTGCAAAAGCTACGAGACCGCGGCGGTCGCTGATGAGAATCGAGAGGGTGACAGAGGATGTCTGCTCTGCCCTTTCTCGTCGAAGCTGAGCATGGTCCGTACACATGGGCATGGGCTCTCTCAGTCGTCCAGTACTAACGGCCCGCCCCGTACAGTCTTCCAGCGCAGGCGCCGCCGCCGTCGCCGCTCCTCCCGAAGTTGAAGCAACACTCACCCGCCTCGTCGGCTACAAGAGTACGCACGCCGTAGGGGACGCTTTACGATGTCCGAGACACGCAAAATGCTAACAAGCCTACCTGCAGATGTCAAGGGCGTCTTGATCTTGTCCCGCCCGAACGGGATCATCCTCCGGTCTGCTGGGCCCCTCTTTGCGCACACACCGACTCGCCCGACAGCGGTCGAGAAACCTGCTGGGCGGCTCGACGACGCAGAGGCCGAACAACAGGCGGAAGGCGCAGAGGGCTCTGCGGAAGAAGCGAAACCGCCTCCGCCGGCGCACAGCGAGTTGGCGCGGAAATATGCCCGCGCGGCGGCGAGGATGGTCGAGAGCGTCAGGGCCGAAGTGCGAGACGTAGAGGAGGAACAAGAGGTGCGTCGGCGTCTCTGATGAGCGAGGCTGACAATATGCTGACGATGCTTTTCGCCAGGAGGACGTGCGGTTCCTGCGGATCCGAACACGGCGACACGAACTCATGATTACGCCAGGTACGCCCGGCTGCCTTTCTACGCCACTGGAGAACGAAATCGACTGATACGTCACACGCGCACAGACAATGAGTATATCCTGGTGAGCAGCCATCTTCGGCGGGAACCAGTCAGCGCCACACCGGCTGACCCCCGTGCTTCTTTCTCGCAGGTTGTCGTTCAAGATCCGACCTCCTGATCAAGCGAGCCGACGCAGGAACCTCTCGCGCAGTATACCCTGGCTCGTTGATACCCTACACTTTGCATTTCACTGTTTCCTTAATTCGCAGACCCACCGGTGGGAAGAGCAGCGCGAATCAGGTCGGGTCGGAACCGCGGAGATCAGCAAGGAGCGAACAAGTCCAACGGCGCTGCTCAATGAATGAGAGATGGTGGGAAGAAAGCGACTGCTCCCGAGCAATTCAACTCTGAATACCCGTCCCGCTTCATGCGGTTCACCGAGCTAGAGAAACGAGTCTCAACAAGAACATATTCCAATCTAAAATATCTATAGCCTGGCTTGCTTTCGAGTCGAGTCCGGCTCGCCTGCTGCTGCGGTCGGAGGCGTCTTGCCCCGGCTGTGATTGACCGCGATCGAGAGGGACAACGCCATCTGTTTGCAGGCGAGGTAGTCAGAGGGAGCTGTACTGAAAAGAGCACATCTCGTAGTAGACCCGAGTGATGTTCAAACGGACCTGTGTGCTGACGCCGACGAGGCGGGCGCCTTCTCTCCGCCACTTGGCCACGCCGTCCGCGCCGATCTCTTCCTTCCTAGGCGGTCCCTCTCCCAACTCGCCATCGACGGCCCACACTTCGACCGTGAGGTCGTGCCGGCCTTCGTGGATCGTCTTGGTCTCAGAGTAGATGCCGAACGTTCGGCGCGCAAACCCGGAACTGGAAGAGGTCTTGAGCGGGAATTTCGACTTGAAGTCGAGCGCGAAAGACATCGTCGGGTACCAGCTGCGCGCGACCTTAGGGTGTTAGTGACAGGGGTTTGTGATCGGTGCCCTTGTCTGGAACTCACGAAACCGCTGGCCGCATGTCGGCGGGCAGCATCGAGGGCCCGTTCTTGGCGACATCGGCAAAGAAGGCGACGAGGACTGTGAGCAAAACGCATGTAGCACGTCGATGTCAGCATACGAGGACTATCGTCTTCGTCCGACCAGCAGTAACTGCAAGCCCGTCGCGGCTCACCGGCAGAGAGGGTCACGTCTTCGCCGCCGATCATCTCGACCCACGAGCCCGAAGCGAGGCTGCCGTCCGACTTGTCGACGTCGACGTCCTTCCACCGGATTCCTTCCCTGAACATCAGCTTCTCGGGGATGTGGTCGCCACCGTCGCTCATGTCGATGTGGGACGGGTGAACGAGAAGCGGGCACGGCCGCGAGAGGAAGTTGATCCCGCCGTCCGGAGTCGGGCCGACAAAGCCCGCTTCGAGAGGCGGATGCTCTGGCAGGTCGGTGATGAGCAAGTGGGCCTGTATCCGGACGGTGCGCTGCGTCTTCGCGTCGAGGTAGAAGGTCGTGTTGACGTCCGGAGTCCACTGCGACAACTCGACGGCGAGTCGCGTCCACCGTTTCGATTCGCTGACGACTTTGACTTCGACGGTCGCCTTGCCCGGGATCGTCGCCGACAAGAACTGGGCCGAAAGGTGGGCCGGGTCGTTGTGCGGCGAGGAGCAGCTCGCTTGCCTCCGGAGGGCGGCATCGACGAGGATGTTGACGAGGACGCCGCCGTGCGCCGCGCTCCCGACGCACCATTTCGGCGAGATGTCGACGTCAAACACTTTGACCGGCCATTCGGAGAGCGCAGGCGGCGGGCTCGGGTCTCTGACAAACCGAGGTCGCGTCGTCGAAGCCTGCCGAGTGCGATAACGTCATTTAACGTGTCTCGAGGTTGTGTCAGGAGGAGTTGCGCAAGCTTACCTCGTCTAATCGTGTCATGTTTGTAGACTCAGTCAGCGTCTCTCGTGAACGAAGCGAGGAAGAGAGAAAGCCGAGCGAGAGATCTTCGGCCGAGAGCGTAGCGGAGAAGGCGAGAGCGGCTTCTTCGGCCACAACGAGCAACCGGACCTTGTCTTGGCTTTTCCCGGGCGATGCATAGTTGCCGGACAGAACGTTCTGACAGAGTCTAGGGAGAGAGAGATGCAGGCTACAAGGTAAAGGGACGGAAGGTGCGGATTAAAATCACTGCGGCTGGCCGCCTCGAGCCAGCTCGCGGTCGAGTTCCATCCCCGGCACCTCCTCGACCGGTCCGCCGTCCTGCCCGACACGGCCGTACTCTTCCTCGTACGTCTGCGGCGGTCCCGTTGGCGTCGCGAGCATCGAGTCGCGCGAGGGTAGCGGCAGCGGCATCGTTTCTTGCCGGCGCGGCACGTTCGGCTGCCGGAGTTGCGGGCGAACCTGGCGAGCGAGCAGTGTGTCTCGAGTCAGCGCGAAAGTGCTATAGAGGCAGACAACGAGAGGCGGGGAACCAGGGTGACTCACCAGCCGCCTGAACTCTTCCACCTCTTTGACAATCTCCCTCCGCATCCCTTCCATCGTCTCTTCCTGTTCGAACCCAAAGTCGAACAGAGCCGGGCACGTCGGTTCGTCGGCCGGTTCGTGCCACACCGAGAGGTACGGGTGCACGAGCGCGTCCTCGCACGAGATGCGCTCGTACGGGTCGAACGCGAGCAGTTTCGCGAGCAGGTCGAGCGCGAGCGGGTTCGCGGTCGGGAACAGTTGCACGAGCGGGACGCCCGGCTTGTACGGGAGCGAGCGGATGTAGTCCTGCGCGCGCGGGGAACCGACCCGCCGCAGGGTGTGGTCCGACGGCGTGCCGAGGAAGTGCAGGACAATGTTGAGCTGGTCGATGTAGTCCTTGCCCTTGAAGATGGGCCGGCCGCCGAGCAGCTCGGCGAGCACGCAGCCGACCGACCAGATGTCAACTGTGAGAGCGTTCAGGACCGAAGCCATCAGCGGGTAACTCTGCAGTCAGGTCTACTGAGCGAAGGCATCTTTCCGAAAAGCGCCACTCACTCGCGGTCGTGTAGTTGGCAAAGCTGAGCATGATCTCGGGCGCGCGGTACCACCGCGTCGCAACATACTCGGTCATGAACCCTTGCTGCTGGTTCTGGTTGCTCGCGTTCGCGTCCTGGTCGAACCCGCGCGCGAGGCCAAAGTCGCAGATCTTGAGCTCGCAGTCGGCGTTCACCTGTGCAGATGTACCGATCACGCTAGTCAACAATGATTATGTTGGGGCAGATGACCAGCATCGACTGCCGTAGGGGTTTCAACGCACCAGGAGATTGCCCGGTTTGAGGTCACGATGCAGCACGTGCGCAGAGTGGATGTACTGTCCGTTCTCGCGCAGAGTCAGCCTCCCATGAACGAGTACGGAAAGGGGTCGTCAGACGTGCGACGGCACTGACCTTGAGGCCGCACAGAGTCTGGTAGATGAAGCTCTGGAAGTGCGCGTCGGACAACGGCTGACCTGATCGGATCTGCAGAAAGAGGGTCAGAATGAGCGTCAGCGCATCCATCGGTCGAAAGCAGCTTCTCCATTGTCACGCAGTCGTTTGCGCATGTCGGCAGTAGCATCAGCCCGTCCACAAGTCGCTGTCACCCACAATTGCGTGCAAGTCCGCCTCCATGCATTCCTCGTACAGGTAGACCGAGTCAAAGTTGACCGGGTCGACGAGGTCGAGGTCGTACAGGCATGTGATCTGGGCACATGAGAGACTTGTCAGACTTGTGCTGGGAGTGGGAAAAGGACGAGGTCCTGCCGCACATTCTTGTGACCCCGGAAATGATGCAAGAGTCTGTGCGCGGGACGACCGTCTAAGCATCAGTATGGGCGTCTCTGATCTGCCGTTTTTGAGTACGAACCGCTGGGTCCCGTACGCACTTGATCTCCCTCAGCGCCCGCTTTGTCAAGATCTTTTTCTGGAAGAGCTTGGTGACCTGTGCGATGGAACCCGCACAACCATCAGCTTCGCTCAAGCACAGATACTGGAGCACTCAGCAGAATGGCAGCTGCGACTATGTTTCACGCACCTTTTTGATGGCGACGCTCTCGCCCGTGATGCGATTCCTCGCCGAGCAGACGACTCCGTACGCGCCTGCGGAGATGCCCGGACCAGGGTCAGCACCTTTCATCCCATGTCGCTCGACAAGGCAGCGCAAGGTCTGCCCGCCCCGCCGCGTGGACTGACCTTGGCCGAGTTCCTTGACAAAGTCGTAATTGTGGTCGACGAGGAACGGCTCTGCCAGCACGGGGAACTGGTGCCGCGCAATGTTGTGGATCGGATCGACCTGACTGTAGTCCGCCATGTCGGTATTTCGCCTGATCGACTGTTTAGATCGGAGCGAAGCGACGTGTGCAGAACAAGGGGAGAAAGGTGGGGCCTCGAGAGGTGACGAGCAGCGTGCAGCAGTGGCTCGTCTAATAGGCAGCAGCTCGAGAAGCAGCTCAGTCCGTAGTCGTCGAAGTCTTTGCCTCCGGGGCTAAGCCTTGCGTGCGGACGGCGATCGGGCGAGCACGTTCGGCTTGGTTTCGGCGGCTCAACGTCAGCGTTTTCGGAGATTCCGGACTTGGTCGGAGTAAAGGATCCAGTCGCGATTGCACAAGATTCATATATACACATGCCAGGGTATGGGAAGCACAACATAGGAGGTGGAGCGTGTTCAGATCAACCTCACGATCAGGCCGGAATAGAGGTACGTGGGCTCGTTGACGCCGGAGACTGCGGCTGCTCGCAGCCATGAACGCGCGGGCGAGCTCTCACTCGAACGTCTTTCTGCGGTCGAGCGCAGCTCCTGCTTGCGCGTCATGTCCCGCATGCGCCGAAGTCGGTGTCGGCCGAGCTGCGTCCGAGGTCCTGCGCGCCGGCAGCGGGCTGCTCGTCCGGCTTCCAGCGCCGCTCACAATCCCATAGACGACGTCCTCCTTGCGCCTCCGCATCAGGTCGCGCGCGTCGATAAAGACGGCGCCTTGTGGTGGAGGTAGTGCGGAACCCGACGGGGAACGGCCAGTCCGCGGGGTCGCTGACAGAGGTGGCGAGAGCGAGAGAGCCCGTTCAGGCCGCGAAGTCCTCGAGGACGCCGGAGGGCTCGGGCCGGAGGTTTGACGTGCTGGGATCGGACGTCGAGATGGCGTCATCGGACGAGATGCCGGCGCCGAACTCGCTGCCCCGAGCGGGAACCGTTCGTGCGACTGTTCGTCCCGCATCGCTCGCTCGACGGTCGTGACGAGGTGCTTCGGCGCGGCCGCACCGCTGGTCAGACTCTCGACCAGCTCGTCCGCGCTCGGCGACAGAGTAGGAGGGGAGCTCTTATACGATGGGACGGGAGGCGACGCTCCTCCGCTCTTGGAGCTGCGACTCGCGTTCGAAGAACTGCGCCGGTTCTTGGGCGTGAACGTCAGGATGTCGTCGTTGTCTTCGGCGTCCGAGAGTGCCGACGAGCCATGTTGCACTGCCAGGGTATCCTTTTGCGGCGATGGGGTTGTCGAAGGAGCCAGGGCGACCGAGTCGGTGATGACGGGAGTCGGCGGGATGACGTTGACCGCTTCGACGTTTGGCAGAACGTCATTCGTCGCATGCTCGACCCGCAGAGAGGGGCCCGTCGTGGACTTGGACACAGCGCGCGAGGAGCTGGCGTTTCGGTCTGGAGCAGACAAGCCGACTTGCTGCTGTCCGAGCTCCTTCGCCGCTGCCGTCTCGAACGCCTCGACGATCCAGTCCGCATGCATCGCAATCACCTTCTCCGCTGCGGGGAGCAAGCTAACCATCTGGAGGTAGCCGTGACTCCAACCGGCGATGATGCTCGTCCGGACCCAGTCGTCCTCGTCTTCGTCGAGGAGCGGGTCGCGCTTCTTGCCCGAGGTCGACATGCGCAAGCCGTCGCCGTGACGAGCTTCGCGTGCGAGGATGTCCATCTTGCGGGCTTCTTTCGCCTCGCGGAGTTTGCCAGCAAAGATGACGGTCTTTTGGAAGGTGTAATGAGTTAGCGGCGGAGTCTCGCGAGCGCAGAAACGAACAACCGCTCACATCGTCCACGAGCGGGTCTCGCTCGCCGCAGGACATGTAGACGGGCGGGAACTGAGCGAGCAAATGCGAAGGCGTAAAGATTGGCGAGAGGTGGTAGTCCGAGTGCAAGTCGGGAGCGTTGCGCGGTCCGACGTAGAGAAGCGCCATCGCGCGGCACTGTGAGCCGGGCACCGACATGGAATCAGTACCCCGTGACCTTCATCCGGAGACTCGGTACTGAGGAGTGGTACAGTCCCTGCTCACCATCGAAGGCGAAATGATCCGATCTGCGCCACCGCAGAGACGGGACTTCGAGTCAGTTACCCCATGCAAAACACGTCTCTCGAAAGTCGAACAGGATCCCGGACGGACCGTTGAAGAACGCCGTCCTACTCGTCATAGCCAGTCTCGTCTCCCCGAGCATCTCCCCTTCGTTGCCCTTCTTCCTCTTCGCGATCGCCTTGCTTCCTCCCTCTTTCGCTGCACCAGCGCCACCTTCTTCGCCCGCTGCCGCCGCCGCCGCCGTTGCGCCGCCACTCATGACGAGCTCTTCATCCTCCTTCACCTTTCTCTTGAGTTCGTCCTGCGTCGATTTGCACGCGCCGGACCACGGCGTGGCAGGCTGGTCCGTTTCGTCCCACCACAAGATGCGGTCCTCGAGCGCCTTGTCGCACTCGTCGGCAGACGATTGGTCCGAGTCTGCAGCGAGCTTTTGAGCGGCGGTTGCGGGATCGAAGTCTCCGCCGACGACGCCCGCGAGACTGGCGCGCCGGCCGCCGAGGGTCAAGGTCGAGAAACTCTTGCTCCCCGTCAGAGTCCTTTCCCTGTTCTTCGGGTTCGAGCCGCTGCTACTGGTCCACGGCCACGTACCGCTGCTCGTCGTTCGCCTTCGAACAAAGTTGGGTCGTTTACCCCGGGCGGGTTCGACGTCCTCGACGACGGCGAGCGGCGAGCGATGCTCGAGGTGGTCTTTTTGTCGAAGGAGGAGGGACGCGATGTCGGAGCGAGACTCGGTACGGAGGACGCGCAAGTCGGAAGAAGGCATCCAGGAGGTAAAGTGGAACGAAAGAGCGGGGTAGGCGAAATTGAGCGCGACGGGGAGAGGAAGCGAGTCGGGTCCGCTGGCGCCGGCTTGCGAAACGGTCTTGCCGTCCAGGGTGGACCGCATCTCAAAGATCTTGACGACCATGGCCGTGGCGATGTTGGCGCCGCTACGAGAGTTCGCAGTCAGTTTCTGCATTGCAAGCAGTGTTAACCCGAAGCTCGGAAACGAACTCACGCCGAGTCGCCCGTCAGCAAAACCTTGAGGTCTTTCTCCCCGTTCCGGTTCATACCGATACAACGACCTTTCGTCTGATGCAAGAGCGTGTAGGCGTCGTACATCTCGTCGATCGCGAACGGGTAGGGGTATTCGGGAGCCTGCAAACGCGAGGATTATCGAGTGAGCCGAGAGTCTTCATATGAGCGGTTCATGTAGAGCGTGCAAGCGGGGATTACTCCGGCTCATGACACGCCGCGACAACTGCCAGGACGACCAAGGCTCACCTTGCCGTAGTCGAAACTGATCACGACCCGCTTGGTCCGGATCGCCCAGCGGAGCAAGCGCTCCTCGTGGTGGAGCGGGTTCATGCAGATGAACCCGCCGCCCGGGATGTCCATCACGAGCTCGTGCGACGCCTCGAGTTCGGCTTCGGTGCCGGCGAAGAAGAGGTGGAGCGTGAGCGGTTTGCTGCGGGACGGAGATTTCGGTTTGTCAGTGGCGCGACATGGAGACAAAGCTGCGAAGCGGCTCGCGGTAGGTTTTGGGAGCGGAGGAATAACCTCAGCACGTCTCAGAAAGTGCGGCGACTGACCTGTATTTGCTCCCCTTTGGTCGCGGGAGAAAGAGTTTCTTGCGGATGGTGATCCGGGGGCGGTCAGGACGGGTGAAGAAGCGGATGTAAGGGTTCCCTTGCTTCTCCCAAGTCGTGCGGAGCATCTCGACGGTGCAGAAGGCGCGGAATTTGCGGAGCTGCGCGGTTCGGGAGGAGGAGGAAAAGGGTCGGTGTGTTCGGAGTCAGCCCTGCGAGTTCCGCTAGCTCTTCCCCCCGTCCAGCAAACAGCGAGTGGGAAAGCGCAGGAGTGATTCGAATGGGGCTGACTGACCTTTTCGTCGGCTTCGTTGGCAAAGAGGAGGTAGTAGCCCGAGAAGGCGAGCGAGGCAATGTCTCGGAGCCATTTCCAGCGGATCGACATGGCGGTCGCGAACCCGGCGTCGAGGGCGGTCACGATCCATGTCGCGCTGCGTGCAGGTGCTCTTCCAGGTCAGTCGTGCTGAGCTATGGTGTCTGTGTGGGCCGATCGGAGGGAGCGATACCCACGCGAGGGACGGGAGGGGAGACGGACCGGTAAAAGTCGCTCGAGTAGAGTCGAGCGAGGGGCTCGGGTGCCTGCAGCCCGAGGAGGACGTCTCCGTGCCTGACTGCGTAGAACAAGGTGCAGGTGGCGAGGATGATCTGCCACGGCGTGTACTTGCGGGCGAGGAGGCGGTTCAAGCGGCGGAGCCAGAGGACCCGGGGACCGCGAGACGGCGAGAGGTAGAACCGCGAGAGCCAGAACAGGAGCACGAGCCAGACCTGCGAGGCTTACTAGGTCAGCTCTGCACCTCGTCTGTCGCCCCGCCTGGGCGTGGCCGTCACCTTGCATGGAGGCGGGACTCGCGATGAGATGGCGGGGTGAGGCGGGCGAAGGGGGACTGACCTGGCTGCGACGCCAGCTCGGGCTTGGCCTCCCTGCGAGCTGGTCTAGCATCGTCAGTGTCCTTGTCGCTGAACACGAGTGAGAGTGATGAGCAACAAAGAGGACTCGCCTCCGGCAGCCCACCAGTTTCACGTGTCGACGAAGCAGACCCGGCTTTGAGTGGCACGTCATCGCGCTCGGTTTCTCGCTCGCGCTTCTTGACGTATAGCCAGCCGGAGCATGACCGTTCGTTTCCTTCTGGGAATAATCTCTCACTTCTCAGCGCAACCTCCACTGTGTCCAGACCCGAGAGGGCAAGTTGCGCGTTCGCTGGGCGAAGTGACAACAGACTCTTTCGCTGTCCCCGGGTGCCGTCTGCAAGCTCGTGTTCCACGCAGTTGCGCGGTGCCAAATGCCAGATTTCACAATCAAATCGCAGACGTGGGCAAAACTTGTACCGGCTTGTCCGCGGAGGGGCAGCTGTTACGTTCTCTCCGCTTCCACAAGCTCGTGCCCGCCATCTCTCCTTTCTCGCTCTTCCAGACCTCTTCCCCGCTCCCTACCTCTGAGTGCTAAGATACACAGACCACCATGAACCCTCCGGAACAACTCCGAGCTGAACCGAAGAAACAAGTCATCGAGGCCGTCGAAGAAATGCGGGCGATGGTGCTGTCCGCTCTGGAAGCGCGCTCTCGTGGCGACTTTCACCTTTCTGGATCCCAGAGTACTAGTGTGAGCAATGCTTTGAACGGGCGGGCACTGCGTTGTCAGCAAGAGTCGGCGGGCATTCCACCAGAGCTCGTCGACGAAATCGTGTCCTTCCTCGACGCCAAAAGGGAAACTTTCGCGCTCGCCCTCGCGCTCCGGAGGGCGCTGACTTTTGATGTCATTCTCCTTGGGATTGTGAGCGCGACAAACCTATACACACCGAAGTGTGCGCAAGTACACACGAGCTACACATCCTGAGCTTCTTCTCGTCCGCAGCTTCCCATTAGCGTCAAGATCTTGGTCAGAACTCTGGTGGGAGCAGCCTTCGCTACCTCTACCTGAGTATTGCTTACCAATTGGACTAACCCTCACAGACTGCGGCTTCGCCCACGGCTCAGCTGCAGGCCACGGCGGGCCTGCCGGCGGATCCAGGATATCCGGCCGTCGGCGTCCTCGGTCCGGCGCCATCTTCTCAGACAGGCGACTTTACCAACATTGAGGCTCTCCACAAGAAGCTCAGACATATGGTCCGGGATCTGCCTTACCAATACGACCCGCGCGATAACATCTCGGTAATCCGGCAGCGCTGGCTCGATGATGCAGAGGTGCAGTTCGAAAGAAATGTATGGAATGGGCAGCATGTCCCATGGATGCAGTATGGCGTCAAAGAGGGACTGGGCTCCCTGTTCCAAGCAACAAAGCCATTGATGAATGCCAAGAATCACACCGCCGCGATGGAACTCATGGTGCGTGTCTTTCGATGCGGTTTTTCAAGCACTTTGACTGAGCTGAAGCGCCACATTATTGCAGGGCTGGTGGCTACCCATTGCCTGGCTGCACAGGACTGACATCACGCTTCAATTGGCAGCTTCCTGCTTTACGGCACAGACAGGAGCGAGCCAAACTCTGGCAGAGCTGTCGAACAACCCAGCCAATCCGAGGTTTTTCTATCATCTGGCTTTACCCCCCGCAAGTCCAGATTGGGGCTGGTCCCCTCAAGAAAACCTGCATGATGTTGTTGCTCGCCTTCTTGCCGGAATTCGTCCACAAGCATCCCCTCCCGTCTGGTCAAGTCGAGCGCCACCTTCGGGTTGCGAACACCGGTGCCTGCCTGGTCTTGAGGGGATTCTTCACCACATCCCAGCCCCTGGACACCATGCACCAGCACTTCCATCTCCAAGGCTTGTTGAGTATCCCCATCCGTCCTCAGCGGAGCTGGCAGCAAGACTCCATTTGCACCAACCGCACCCACATCCGCTCCAACACCAACAGCAGTCGCGCTCGCAACCTCCGGAGGGTTCCTTTGAGCTTGGCAATAGGGGGCAGATCGGTTACCGCGCAGCAGAGAGGTACCAGGTTGATCGCGGAGCGTGGGACGAGCGCGCGCGCCGCCGCTGGGGGCAGTTTTGACAGAATTGCAAGTTTGGCCAAAGTCTTTTGTACCACATCTCTTTTGGTTTTTCTTTCATGTAATCAAAGGTGACTCAGCAAGAAAAGAAAAGAGGCCTTGTGCCGTTGCAGTTTCATAGTCTCGCTAACAGCGGTGGGTAAACCTGGACTTGAACTTGCACTTTTCAAGGTGACCTCGCGCCTCTGCTTGAGTACAACTTCCTTTAGTCCTGCTCTAGTCAGTTCGAGACGTCACATTATCCCACTGGCTTCCCTGGAAATCTTGCCGCGCGCATTTCTCCGGCCGCTTATGACCAAATTTGACAAAGTCTGTCGCGGAATGACCGCGAATACGTCGCCTGGCCTTGCGCGCTTTTAGCCCATTGCAACTGCGATGCGCTCCAAGCTTGGCGTGACTCCTGACGGCGTGGAGAAAAACGCCGAAAGGGTTCTGACCTTTCGCACCGGCTTGTCCGCGGAGGAGCGGCCTGAGCTTTCGTGACTTGTGCCCGCCAGGCGGACGGTTCTTCTGCGTCTTCTCCTCCTGTGCCTTTTACCAGCCCCGTAAACCTTGAGGAAAAAGTCCGAGCAAACAGAGCAACATGCCTCGCACTAGTACTGCTCGAAAGCGACGAAACCTGCCCGCACCGCAGCCGGCGTTCCAGCCGGAAATCCAAGCAACAGTCAAAGCATTGACGGCGGTCGTCACGCCGTACGCGGCCGCGAATCGTGACCACGACAACCCCCTTGAGCTCTCTGACGCTCAGAAAAACAGCGTGCGAGACGTGATGGCTGATTGGGAGGCATCTTGCGACGTGTCTCCGACGCTTTCGTCACCTCTTGTCAATCAAATTGTGTCTTTCCTCCACACCAAGAGGGACACCTTTTCCCGCGCCCTCCAGGACAAGCGAGCCCTAACTTTTGATGTCATTCTTCTCGGTGTTGTAAGCTGCACAGTCCCGTACGCGACAAATACTGGGCAAACGCCAGCTAAGATTCGAGCTCTCTGTTGTACATAGCTTCCGATCGACCTCACGACCGTGCTCAGAAATCTGGTGCGTACAGTGTGTATCCCAGGTCCTCTTGAGCTCATATTGCTCACTTTTGGGACTTCCTTGCATTCTGCTGATCACCCCCATGGTCAGGCCCCGGGGGAGCACCCGTTGCAAGGTTTCACAGACACTTGGCTCGGCAAGGGGGTACAGAAGCGGAAAGGGGACGCCGCCAGCATCGGGAAACTCTGGAGGAAGGTTCAAGAGTTAATGCAGCATGTGCCTCAGCAAGGCAGTGAGGAACACCTCGAAGTCCTCAAGAATTGGTTTGACACTGCGGAGGAGCAATTTAAACCAACACGGTGGAAGAAATCTGCAGTATGGCATTAAAGAGGTGCTAAACTGCCTCTACAAACAGTTGAGGCCATTGGTCCACACCCAAAAATACACTGAGGCAACAGAGCTCATGGTATGAGTATCACTTTTCCTCAAAGGCAAGAACCCTACTGATTCTTAGCGGCAAAACAGAAATCCTGGCAGCCGTTTCACTTGATTGAAAGGACTGTGCTCACTGACACTATCTCCGCACACTGCATGTCGTCCCAGACAGGAGCGGGCAAAACACTTGCAGAGCTGTCGAGTGACCCAGCTCGTCCGTTTTTTTCCATCTGGCTTTGCCACCTGCAAAGCCAGACTGGGAGTGCAACATCAAGGAACCAGAGGAGGAAGTTGTTGCTCGGGTCCTGGGCACAATTCGTCCACCTGCCCCCGCCGTCCCATGGCCACAGGCCAATCCAGCACCTCTGGCAGGACCTCCCCTTCGTGCCCAGGACCAACAGAGTCTGCCTCCGTGCCAGGACCTGATAAACCAAGCAGACAGTGGACAGTGGGATTACCACCCGCAGACTCAATACCCACATCCATCAGGTCATACTCGAGGAGGTATGTCGCCACCGCCGCCGCCCGGGGTGCAGCAGGACAGGCGCCGTCAACGTCACCTAAAAGGTCCATATGAGCTTGGCAGTGAAGCGCGCATTGGACACCGTGCTGCGTGGAGGTACGGAATTGACCGTCAAGAGTGGACTGAGCGCGCCGCCGCTGGGGCCGTCTGTAAAGGTTTTGCAAATTTGGTGAAGTTTTTTGTGTCACTTCTCTTCAAATTTCCCCTTGTTACAACCTACTTTAGTAATACTCTGGATAGGTTTCAGTGGTCAGTTGTCCCATCATGCTTCCTGGAACTCTTGCCTTGTACATGTCTCCGATAGTGAGCAGAATGTCGGTTGAAAGTTCCCGCAAACCACGGTGACATGGTGACCACTTCTGCGCGCTTTTAGCCCGTTGCAATTGCGATGTGCTCCAAGCTTGGCGTGACTTGACTCCTGAGAGCCTGACCGTGCTGAGACTAAAGCCGAAGCTCCGAAGGATTCTGACCCTTTCGCACCGGCTTGTCCGCGGAGGAGCGGCCTGAGCTTTTCCATCGGTCGTGGTCCTCGCGCGTCTTCGACTCAATCAAGTTCTCCTTCCACTGTGTTTGATACACTACCTCGCTCTGGGCCAAGGCCTTCCTGCAGCGAGCAGTATCAAGCTGCCAAGGTCTTGCAGGACCATGGCGACTCCTTCGCGTCAGGCAGTCTGTCAGTTCGCCAAGGAGCTTGCATTCGAGTTGCGACGTCCGCCCAACAACACATACCGTGTGGCCAGCCAATATCTGAGGTTCCCGTTCTTCCAGGACGAGGTTCTCAGTGAGGCTACAGATGATTGGCTGGTCGCACTGGAACGCGACTTGCCCGATGACCCAACCGGAAAACTATTTGCCGCATTGCAGTCCTGGCTGGAACAACGCAAGCAGGCAATTGTTTGGAAGATATCTCAAGAGATGGCCCTATACTCTGATGCTTTGATGCTTGGAATTGTGCGTTAAACGTCCATGTCTTGTGACTCTGTTTCGAGGCTGATGTCTTTGAGCTTTAGCTTCCAATCAACCTCATGCACTTTGCACAAGATTGTCTACGGGTGAGCTCAGGTCTGCATTCTTCATGAAGCTTTGTCAGCACTAATCACAGTGACATGGCCACACATCCTCAGATTCCCGGATCCGGCGCTGTGAATTTTGCGCAAAATTCTGTCCTCCTCGCAGGAATGTATCTAGGTTCCGCGCGCCAAGTGTTGCACCGTATGGGTCCTGCCAGCCAACCAACAGGCAAGGGTGTTCATATTGAGCAGATCCTTGCAGTGATCCCAAACAAGATCTTGGACAGATTCAGGCGTGGCAACCCGGCTCGGGACCAAGCCCAGCAGGTTGTCGAGGACTGGGAAGCGGATTTTCAAAAGCTGCACTCTAAGTTTAACAACCTCTCCGTGATTGCCCAATGTGGTATGAAGGAGCTTGTTTACTTCTAGCGGCTCCAGTTGGACAAGTTTCTTGCCAACCCAAATAACAATGACCAGGCAATCTTATATTTCCTGGCGAGGTTTGATCGCAGCCCGGAGTGGGTTTTCCTGCAGAGCTAATTAAGGAAGTGCTTCTCAAATCATCCGCAGCGGGAATGGACACCAATAACGTTGCTGCAGAGGGTGGTAAGTGCCTTGCTACCTACTGAGCTGTGTTCCAACTCTGAGATAAGCTCTGCCTCCTTCTTCTAGCTCATCACAATTGAGATGGCGCAAACATGTGCATCTCTAATGACGAGCTCCAACGTCACTCTTGAAAAGCTGTCAAGCAATGTTCTCGACCCGACATATTTTCATCCCCTCTCTCTCCCACCTGCTTCCCCCAATTGGATCTGGCCAGCCGACGGTGACCTAAAAGTGGCAGCGGTTGAACAGGCAAGAGCTCTGTATGTGTTGCTCTTGGTCGGTCAAGCTGTCATTCTAAAAGAGGCTGATGACACTGCTGGCAGCCCACCACCTCAGCCTTTGCAGCCGGGGCACTTCCACCCGCAGCCGCAGGCCCCGCCTTCCCATCATCCACATGCTTACCAAGATCCTCACACCCACTTTGGAAGTCCTTCAGAGCTTGGCAGCCAAGCACAAATCAGTTATCGCACTGCCAAGAGGTATGGAGTTGACCGTGGCGTATGGACCAAGCCTGCGCGCCACCGTTGGGGATAACTAGCTTCCCCATGACAAGTCCTCTGAGGAAGGGAAGCGGCTGCAAGCGTCCCAACACTCACTCGCCATCTCATTTCTATTCTCTGTAGAGGGTCTGGCTCTTTGTCAATGTTTACTGTACGGGAACGAGGGAGTCTGCTCGTAGTGAGTGAGTGATTGAATTGCAGTGAATAGACTGCGTGTACAAACCTACATACCTGCTCGTCGCGAGTGAGTGACTGGAGGTCAAACACTAGCTCGCACTCAAGCAGGCACCACAACAAAAAAATCCTCCTCAAACTGATAATCGTCTCCGTCTTCAATCCATCTTGTCGGCGTCACCCCACTCCCATACGAGACCACCCTCCAACATTTATTTGCTGTCTGATTGGGGGAAGACAAGCAACAGAGTAAACAGAGCCTGAGAGAGGAAGGGGAAGTCGGGGAGGTGTCGCGAGTGAGAAGGCCACACAAGACACTTTGTGCTAGGTCTGGCCAATGTCAGGCATTCCTAGCACGCCCAATTGACGGGCTATTGAATTCCTCTTAGCATTTATGCTCCTTTCATCCTAATTCAATGTCACATATGTACTGCTCTCCTGTTTGAAAGATTACCTTTCAAACTGGTTCCTTTTACCAACGGTCAGCGATCTTTTTATGAGCAGTGCAGTTCCTGCACTTTGCGCCGCCAAGATGAGAATCGAAGAACGTGTGAAAGCCTGACTGTGCGACAAGAGCCGCCACCACCCTTGACAGTGGCAGGATACCAACTTGAGCCACCAGGAAAGGCAAAAGGGTCTCGTATGCCTCTTTGCCCGCGAGTTCTGATTTGCTGCAAAGAATTGTGAGTGCGTTGCCACCTGACCTGAGCTGGGTCAGCCCAACTTGACGCCGTCTACTTCCTCCTTCAGCTCATCACTGTCGAGATGGCGCAAAAGTGCGCCACCTTAAAGACCGGCTACGACGCCACTGTCGAGGAGCGATCAAGCAATCCGAATGACCCGGAATACTTCCGCCCGCTCTCTCTGCCGCCAAATCCGCCGGATTGGATCTGGCCGCACCACGCGTCAGTTTGGCCGGACCACAAGACTGTTGCTCAGAAAGCAGCTGAACTGGTCAAAGTCGAGTGAGCGCAACCTTCGGCGGGATCTGGGTCGGAAGCGGCAGGCTGCTGATCAAAGGAACACTGTCGACAGGTCACCACCTCTGCCTCTTGACCAGGCGGATCAAGGCCTCGGATTTGCGCCCGACCTTGCCCATCCTCACCATTGGGCATTTACGCATGCCGGATATCCTGATGATTTGCAAGGTCCGCATGGACAGCTGTCCTCCCACCCGCAGCAGTACGCACAAGATCAGCAGTACCACCCGCCGCAGCCGCTGCAGCAGTACCACGGGCAGGTTCCGCCGTTGCAAGACAGCCAGTGGCAGTATAACCACCAGCTGCACCCGCAGTACACGTACCAGCTGCCGCCGCCGCCGCCGCAGCATTCGCAGCACCGTCAGCATCACCCAGAAGGTCCACATGAGCTTGGCAGCGAGGCGCAGATTGGACACCGTACCGCGTGGAGGTACGGAGTTGACCGTGGCGCATGGACCGAGCGTGCGCAGCGCCGCTGGAGCTAAGGCTCCTCCGAGGTCTGGGAAAAATGCCAACCACCCTCCTTTCTCGGTTCTTTGTGTCAAGCAAGCCCTTCCTGTCAATGAGTGTTCAGTGTGCAGCTGAAGAAACGGGTTTGATCGTAGGCGAGCAGCGAGATTAGGCGCGAGTTCATTTTCAGCGTGGGTCTTCTCGAGAGGCTTGGAACGATTGGAGGCGGAGAGGGAGCGGAGCTGGGAGCAAAGCGAGCAGACCTGCGTTTCACCATGAGCAGAATGAGAAGGGTCTCGCACACTTTTGTGCATAAAAGACAGGCGGAGGGAAGCGAAGCGCGAGTCGATTGCGACGAGATGACATCCGAGATGGGCAGAGCTGGGTCGCCGGGCAGAGAGCGGCCGATCAGCATTAAGAGCCAACACTCTCGGCATGTCATGGACAGTGTCTCTGTGTGCCCGTGTTGTTTCGGCAGCGCGAGAGGAGGTCACGGTTCTCGACCGGGGTGGATGGTGTTTCGCACGCCGTGTCGAGGATGCCGGTCTTTGGGAGCAAGTAGCGATAAGTACTGCGAGTCTAGATGCAGTCCTTAACCCTCGTAGCTGTAGGCTGTGTGTGTGCAGAGACGGTCGAGACGGGAGCGGGTGCCGAGCTCGACGGCGTTGAAATTGAAGCGACTCGAACGGCGCGCGGCAGCTCGAAAACTCGCCCGCTTCTCCTGCTCGCCCCGCCGTCAGCCACTGTCCGCCAGTCTCTAGGTTAGTGCGCCTCCGTGCACTCGTACGCGCTACATGTCGCCCTGCGCCGCCCGACCCCGGTGCTCGACCCGCGTTGTGAGGGGAGTGGAACTCCGGCCAGAGACGCCCGGCTCAGAGCACCGACCCCGCCTCGACCGCCTCGACTCGGTCACCACAGCCCAAGCGGGAGGGAATGGGCGAATCAGATGCACGGAGAGGGGTTTTTGAGCAGGATCGGAGGGGTCCAGGGCCGGGCGCAGAGGGCGAGCGAGGAGCGACGACGGCGGGCGGATTCAGCCTCACGGCAGCCAACACGACCCGCGACCCCGCCCAACTCATGAGCAATAGACAGCCCGCGACAGGGGAAACCTATGCTCCCAGAACCGAGGTGCTGACTCGTTTGCATCCGCCCCCTCCCCCGCCGCGCGCGCAGCCATGTCGTCCGAGGCTACCTTCAAGCGCTACGTCGAGGTCGGCCGCGTCGTGCTCCTCAACGACGGCCCCTCGGCTGGCAAGCTCGCCACCATCGTCGAGATCATCGACCACAACCGCGTACGTGCACTTGACCATCTCTTGCGGGTGGGAAGGGGTGCCATGCTGACTTCGACGATTTCCCTCATATGCGACCCTCGACTCTCGAACTGCTCGACTCCGTCACTATACTCGCCGCGTCGACACTTGCCTACCCCCTTCGCCTCTCGACTCTCGCGAAACACTCGAACTTGCACACCCCGCCCCGGTCAAAACACCACCACCAACCCACCAACAGGCGCTGATTGACGGCCCGTCGACCGGTGTCCCGCGCCAGCCGTTCACCTACCGCCGCCTCGTCCTGACCCCGTACGTCCTCAAGAAGCTGCCCCGCTCGGCCGGCTCGTCGACGGTCAAGAAGGTCTGGGACGCGAGCGAGGTCGAGGCCAAGTGGGCCAAGTCGGCGTGGTGCCAGAAGCGCCAGGCGCAGGAGAAGAGGCGCAACACGACCGACTTTGAGCGGTTCGAGGTCATGCTCCTCAAGAAGCAGCGCAGGCGCCTCGTCCAGGTGCGTTTTTTTTTCTCTCCCCTCTTTCTGTCCTCGGGTCGGGGACTGACTTGTCGCGCTCTCTCTCTCTCCAATGACACGTGCAGGCCGCTGCTGCCAAGGCCAAGAAGTCGGCGTAAACCACACACCCTCTCTCTCTCACTCTCTGTCGGCGCGCCCTCTTCCTCCCCTTCCTTTCTGCTTCCGGGCGGACGACGGCGGGTCAAAAAACCCCTCCCTCTCCCTTTACACCCGTTTTCGTACTACCCCTTGTTGTGTAGTCACGTTGCGACGGACGGGAAGGGCTCTTTTTTGATCCTCTTTGGCGGTACCCCCGGGAAATGAATTCCAACACACTGGAAAAACACACAACCAGATGGATAGCGGCGAAGGTAGAGTTTGTCTCTTGACTAAGAAAGCCTGTCGACGCCATGCTGTTTCGATGGTTTGCAAAGATGGCGAAAAAAACAGCCAAGCCGAATCGATCATGATCATGCTACGGATCAGGTCACCTCGTTTTGGACGCGCCCGCCATCACCACCTCCAACAACAACACACCATGCAACAAGCAACAAGCATCGTCCTGCTCAAACTCTTCGCACCCCGACCCGCATCCCGCATCCCGCATCACCGCTTCCCCCCCGCCGCGCCAGGCCCGCGCCTGCTGGCCTGGCGGGCCTGATCAAACTGCTCACTCTTCTTTCCCTCGACGCGGTCCAAAAAGTCGCGCCGGTCGAGGTAGCCGTCCTTGCGCGCGTGGGCGAGCGAGTCTTCGAGGCCGGTTTCGGACGAGACGTACCTGTCCGTTTTCAGCGGGTCGTGACGGGTTGCGGGTGATGAAGCGGGATTGGGGGGGGGGGGGGCGGATTGGTTCGAGGAGTCGGTTCCGGGAGAGAGAGAGAGAGAGAGAGAGAGAGAGAGAGAGACGGGGGGTTTGTGAGTGTAAGAATCGATATCAGGAATCTGGTCAGTTGTACGCCTTTCAAACGCGCATCGAGTGAGGTGAGCGAGAACGTGGGGGAGAAACGTACGAAGTCCAATCCAGTTTCGACTTTTCGAGCGTGTTGAGTTTTGCCGGCTTGCCGCCTCCGACGCCCATGGCGGCGGCCATGCCGGCGAGTCCACCGCCGCCGGTGCCGGTCTTGCGCCGTTTCGCAGCCGGTAACGGTGCTGCCTCGGGTTTCGGGGGATTAGATCCCGTCGATCCCGACGTGGACGGTTCGGAATCGGGTCCGAAGAGAGCGTCGAGGGATGCAGTAGTCGGGTCGGTGGATTTCGCCGCAGTCGAGGGCGCGGGTGCAGCAGCAGGAGGGGGAGGAGCAGAAGTGGCGGAAGAAGAGGCGGCGGTCGTTTTCGGAGGAGGTGGATGGCGGGCAAAGTAGGCTTGCGCTTCGGCCGAGGTGCGTGCGACGCGTTTCTCTTGCCTACGGGCGGCGGGCGGGTCCCCCCGTGTGTCAGTCAGTTCGGTTTCGCCGGCCAAAGACTCGTCGACGAGGAGCAAGTGGAGGGACCGACTTTAGTTTCTCTCCTGCGAATTCGTACTCGACCTCGATGGTGACGAGGTCCTCCGCGTCCTGTTTCGGTTTAGGGGAGCTCGTGGCTGCGGTCTGGGCTGGTTGGGCGTACGGGTCGTCGAGAGGGTTGTTGAACTGAGCCCAGAGGTCATCGACGGTCGCCTTGTCGATCGCGGGTTCCGGGTTGACGACGGGTGGTGGTAGTGATCGCTTGCGTTTCCTCTTGCCGCCCGAGTCCGAGTCCGAGTCTGAAGAGTCGTCCGAGTTGTTGCCGCCGTTGTCCGAGAGGTGAAAGTCGGAATCGTCTTCGTCTTCCGAGGGGAGGAGGGTCGGGTCGTCCTGCAAGAGCTTTTGCGCGACGGCGCTCTTGGGCGGAGCCATTCCCTGCGCCAAGTCTAGGGCTGTGAGTGCGAGAGAGTCGACAAAGTGAGTGAGGCGGTCAAAGGCGAGTTTGCAGCTCTTGACCTCGCTCGCCAGTCTCGACGACGACGGAGCGTGGCAGGGGGACAAGTGGAAGCGAGTGCAGCAAGCAGCTCAAGGAAGCTAGTCGACTGCCCCCGACCCTTGGAGCGACTCGCGTCTCGACTGGCCAGCGACTCGAACCGACTTGCTGCCGTAGCTCACTCGCTCAACTCGCTCATTGACCGCCTCGAGCCATGGCCCGCCGAGCGAGCACAGCCACGCCAACGGGCACCACGACTCGCCCCCATCCAGCCCGGCGCGCTTCCACCGCCGCAGCCGCCAAACTCTCGGCCTCGTTCAAACACTCCGACCCCGCCGCCGCCAAGTCGACGACCGAGTCGGGCGCGGCGCCCGTCGTCCCGACCAAGCTCGATACCAAAGAGGAGGAGTGGGGCAAACAACTCGCCGCGAAAGCTGCAGAGAGGATGAGGCAGTTGAGGCAGCAGCAGCAGCAGTCCGCGGCTCCCCCTCCCGTCCTCGCCGCTGCCCCCGCTGCCGCTGGTAAAGTCCCACGTGCGGCCACTGCAGCAGTAGCAGCCAACAAGGCGGGCTCAACTGCCTCTTCGCCGCCGCCCACCACCTACTCGCGAACCGGAACCGCAGACGTCCCGAGTCCGGCAACGACTCCAGCTCCCGTCGAGGTGGTGCAACCAAAAAAGTCGACAAAGAAGAAGAGCAAAAAGGACAAGGAGGACAAGAAGGGCAAAGGGAAAGCTCTCGCGGCGGACGATCAAGCCGAGGCGACGGCGCCAGCCGAAAACGTGAGTGGTCGACCGTAGCCTCTCTTTCTTCTGCTGTTGAACGTACTGACTTTTTTTTTTTTTGCTGTACCGCCCCGTCCTTTTCTACTACACCTGGACACCTGATACAGATCAAGGACGCCACCACCAGCGCTCCGCATCATCCACCACCACCGACCGTCCCGATCGCGTCCACTTCCAACCCTCCCGCGGCTTCAACGTCAACCTCGACCTCCATTCCGGCGGGCACGACGACGACCACTACTCCTCGTGCTCCCGAATCCGTCGCCGACTCTGAGACCGCCTCGAACAGCGCCGAGACTAAAAAGGAGAAGCGGAGGAAACGGAAAGAGGAACGGAAAGCGGCAGCGGCTGTTGCAGCTGCTGCAGGAGCTTCGAATCCTGCTCCTGCCACGGCGACGACGACGACGACGACGACGGTGATGGCGGCGAGTTCACCCGCAAAGAAGAAGCGCAAGTCGAAATCGGAAAAGAAGAAGGAGAAGCAACAACAACAGGAGGAGGAGGCGGATGGCGAGGAAGGAAAGGCGAGCAAGGGCAAGGGCAAGGGCAAGGGCAAGGGCAAGCAGGAAGGCGAGGGCGAGGCGGGCAAGCAGGTGCGGTTTCTCTTTTTCTCCTCCCCTCTGCGGGTGTTTCCCTATTTTTTCGGTGCCCGTCCGCACAACTCGGGAACAAGCGACTGACCCATCCTATCACGGGGTCTTGGTCCTCCATACACCAGCAGCCTACTACTACATCCACCACCGCCTCCTCGAGTTTGGCGTCTCCCGAAAAGGCCAAGAAAGCCGCCGCCACCGCCCGCGACAAGAAGCGCAAGCGGGCCGAATTTTCGCCCTCGACTCCCGTGGTCAATCTCGACTCTTCTTCGTCCGCTCCGGTTTCGAGCGACGCCTCTGTTTCAACGACGGCGGCGGCGCCCGCCACCACCTCGGGTCGGAAGAACAAGAAACGCAAGTTGGACGACGGCGTCGCCCTGGCTACGGCCACCCGAACCGAGATCGAGACCACCGAGGAGACGACCACGCTCGGCAGCGGCGGCGGCGGTGCAGTCGTGTTGCACGCGACGTCCCCTCGCGCCGCCCCCACCGTCGGACCCTCGCACCCGCACCCGCACCCGCACCCACTCGCGGCGTTCGTACCCCCGTTCTTGCACCCCCACCTCGCGACCTTGTCCCTGTCCGCCGCCGCCGCCGCCGGAGGTGGAGGAGGAACGTCCACGTCCTCCTCCACCGCTTCCGTCGTGGTGGAAAATATTGTCGAGGCGTTGTATGCCGAGTTTGGAGACGAGGTGGTCGATCGCGCGGTCAAGAGGGCCAGGAGGAGGACGACTGCTGCGGCGATCACCACCAGCACCGCGACGACGCTTCCGAGCTTGGGCGGCGTCGCGGACGTCCCGATGCAAGGCTCGACGACAGCGACGACCACGATCAACAACAGTAATCCGAAAGAACGTCGGGCGAGCGGCGAGGTCGAACGGCCTCAGGCGTCGGCGGGTACGACGGACGCTCATGCCGTTGCTGGGCCTTCGGGTCTCGCGCCGCAGCGGCGAGACAGTCGACCGGTGCCTGTCGCTCCGACGACGACGACGACGACGACGACGACGACGACGGAGACTCTAGGTCGCCCGGTCAAGCAGCAGCCGCCGCCTTCTTCCTCCGTGCCCGTGCCCGTCCCGGCGACCGGTCCGCAGCAGCAGCAGCAGCGTTCCTCACCCGTCAAGGCGCCAAAAATGCCTCCATCCTCCTCTATGGATGCGCGTCCTCCTCCATCGTCTGCGTCACCGTCATCATCATCATCGTCAGCGTCCTCTTCGTCGCCTGCACCTCCCGAGACGCAAACCCTCCCCAGCGAGCAGGACCTGCCGCCCGACGTGAGCAGCAACGCAGCTTCGTTGACGGCGAGTCAGCGTCGGAGGAGTCGCGTGAGGCCGAGTAAGAGCACGAGGGAGGCGATGCGCCGCGCGGCGGCCGAGGCGCATGCAGAGGAAGCGGGTGCGGGTGCGGGTGCGGGTGCGGGTGCGGGTGCGGGTGCGGGTGCGGGTGCGGGTGCTGGGGCTGGCACTGCTGAGGATGAGGGCACCGTGCAGGACACATTGGGCTCGCCGGCGGCGTCGACGGACGCACCTGCGATGCAGGCCGAGCGGATGCAGGTCGATGACGACGAGGACGAAGACGCGGCGGCGGCCGCCGCCGCCCCCGAGCTTGCTGAAACGGAGCAGCCGGAGGCGGTTCGGCAGGAGGACGAGAACGCGATGGACGCCGAGAACGCAGAAGACGAGGAGATCACCGCAGCGTCTCCTTCTCGAGCTGGTGTTGTTTCCGCCGCGATCGGAGACGACGAGGAGCTCGACGAGCTCGAGTCGACGCCGGCAGCTACGCCGGACCGGGCATCGTCTCGCAACGGCAATGGCTACGGCGCGGTCAAGGCGGCGCAGAACCCTTCGATCCGCCGTACTCGCGCCAGCGACTCGTTCGTCAACGCCCACGGGGACCTCGAGACGCCCGAAACGTCGGAGGACGACGAGGCCGAAGTGCAACTCAGTTTGCAGGCTCATGCGGCGCCGGCTTCGCCTGGTCGTCGCGAGACACCGATGCGTCCGAGGCTGAGGTCGGTCGAGCCGGAGGAGGAGGCGCCGCTGCCGCCCTCTGCCCAGAAACCTGCCGCTCAGACGACGACGACGGCGGCGGCACAGGAAGAGCAGGAGGAAGCGCAGCTCGAACAAGCTGCCAACACGCGCTTGCCGTCTTCCTCTCCGGAGCCGGACCTGCCGACGATTGGCGGCAGCCGCAAGAGGCACCGCGCTGGCGACTCGGACTCGAGCGACGACTCGTCGTCGTCCAGCAGTAGCGACTCGGACGATGACGACGACGACGACTCTTCGTCTGGCGACGACGGTCCGGGAGGCTTCTTGACCGGCGCGGCGAGGCGCCTCCAGGCCGCGACGGGAGGGAGGCAGTCGCTCGGCATGGTCGCCCGTGACGCGTTTGGCAAGACGCGCCGGCCTTCGCTCGCGCGCAAGAAACCTTCGGCGCTGAGCGCGTCCGGCGGCAACTACAACCCGAGTCCGCTCAAGAACTCGGCTGTCACTCCCGCCGCCGCTTCCTCCTCGCCCGTCAAGGGACCCGAAACGACCACAGACGACGTCGACGAGATTGACCAGCTGCTGAGTCAAACGCAGCAGAGTCAGCGCGCGGCGAGGCGCACGAGCGGCGTCAACTGGGCCCAGCTCGAGCAGGAGGAGGAGGAACGGCAGAAGCGCAAGGGCAAAGGTCGCGCGAGCGAGTCTGTCGTCAGCAGCGAAGACGAAGACGACCAGTTTGAGGAGGCCAAGGAGCAGCTGGACGACGTTCCCCCCGCGGCGCAGGTCGTCCCTGCTGACGATGACGTCGACATGGCCCTCGCCGACGACAACGCCGTCGAGCAGGAACAGTCGACCGTTAACGGCGCGTCCGCGCACGCCGGCGAACCGGTCAATGGCACTTCGGTCTCGGCAGCTCCTCGCGCGACCGTCGACGGCGACAGTGCGCCGATCACGACCGCCCTCCGCGAAAGCGATGACGAGGCGGAACCGGTCGACCGTGTCGCTCCCGCTTCTCAAGCAGAACCGGTTGCTACGGGCCTTGCCGCTCTCGAGCCGGTCCTGCCGACTCAGGAGGCGAGCCAGTTTCCGAACGGCGCTCGGTTGTATCCTGACTTGAGCACGATCGGCAATCTCGCGAGCAGCAGTCAGCCTGGCTCGCCCCCGTTCGAGGTCGACCCGTCGCGGGTCATCACCGACGACGAGCAGACCCAGGAAGTCGAAACGACTCCCCGAGCCGGCGAGGATCCTCTTCCCGCCGAGAGCCAGTTTGTTCCGCTGCAAAAGGACAAGCCGCTCTTCCTCGAGACCCAGACCCAGCACGAGACCACGCAGGACGATGTCCACGAGCCGGACACGCAGCTTGACAATGCACGAGTTGACGGGGACGACGACGACGAGGACGTCGAGATGCAGGTCACCGAGGCGATTGTGGAGGACGATCCGAAGGAAACTATCCAGGTGAGCGCATCTTCCGCGCCGACAGCCGAGGGGAATGCTAACCAGACCTTCTGCCGCAGGCTCCGCTCACGCCTGATGCCTCGGCGCCACCGTCACCCACCGTCAACGCACCCGCCATCGTCGAGCCGACCGGTTCTCGGGAAGAGAACGAGGAGGACACGGCGGAAGCCGACGACGAAGCTGTTACTGCGATTGCGACGCCCGAGGCCGAGTCGCCCGTGGCGCGTCAGCAGCAGAAGCCGCAACTCCTCGCGCCGCCTGCGACGAGTGGGACTTCCACGCCGGCGAGGATGACGCGCGCTGCTTCGGCGAGGATGGCGTCGCGGTCGCCGTCGGCTGAACCTCCCTCGACGACGACGAACCAGAACGGTGACAGCAACGGCGTCTCTGCTTCTCAGCCGGTCTCGGCGACGACGACCACCGCCGCTGCGGGCACGCCCATGTCGGCTGTCGCGAGACGCAAGCAGGCCGCGGCTCTTGCGATGGCGGCGGCGCCTCTGCCGACTCCTTCCCTCGCGAACGGTCTCACACCCCCTCCTCCCCCTCCCGTCCCTTCTCTCTCGCTCCCCACCGCGCGCAGTCGCGCTTCGGGTCTCCCCTCCCTCTCTCAACTCGACTCGGTCAAACGCGTCACCCGTCGGTCTGCGCGGGTCTCCGCCGCCGGTGGCGGCGTCGCGCAGCGGGCGACTTCAAGTCAACCCACTGCTGCTGCTGCTTCGTTCTTGGCGCGCGAGAGCGACGACGACGACGATGATCAAGACTCGAGCGAGGATGACGACAATGAGAACGACAGTGGCGCCGCCGGACCCAAGAAGAAGAACGGACGCTTGTCGATGAGTCAGCCGGTCGGGCGGACCCGACCGAGGCGAGCGCGGGAGAGCGACTTGTGGAAGTAGAGGCGGGCGGGGGTGCGGTTGCGCGGCGCCTTTCGGTTTTTTCTACTTTCGCTGGGATGGATGGTTTTCTCTCTCGTGTTTTCCCAAGTGGCTTTTTCACGGGTCGTCCGATGTTTCACGCCGGTGGTAGTGATGACCCCTTGTACTTGTTCTCGTGCGGTGTAATCGCCATCCTTTCGCCAACACGGTTAGGGAAGACTTGCATCCGGTCGGAGAAACGCTCTTTTGTGCGGACGCTACCGTTACTCCTGCTTTTTCCTTCCCATGATGAGTCCGACGTCCCATGCGACCTGAATCGTCTCTGCTCTCTGCCTGTCGGAGCCCAGTCCTAGTCCACGTTCCTGCAACTGGGCGACAAACTCGTCGACGCAGTCGTGCGCCGCCGCTGTCGCTGCCGGGTTCTTCTCGTTGTAGGCGTGCGCGGCGGACCACGTCCGCAAGTAGCCAACGAGTTGGGCGAGGGTCCAGTCGCGCGTGAGTAACGATCCGGATCGGGAGAGGTGGACCGTCCGGGTCCCGTCGCCTCCTGCTGACCGGTCGGAGTCGAGAATGTAAGTACCGCTTTGCGCGTCGGGAGCGAGTCCTTTCAGCTTGAAGGGAAGGGGGGAGGAGGGGGTGTTCCCGGATGAGGTTGATCCTCGAAGGAAGAAAGAGCGGGTGTACGAAGACGGGTCGAACGGGGGCGTGAGGGCGCGGGAGGGGAACGGGAAAGGCACGAGGAGGGATTCGACGATCGAGCGTCCGGGTTGCTCCCAGTAGGGACCTGCGCGCAACAAGCGACATCCCCTTGCTCCTGTCTCAGCACACTTGTGCATGCGCGCGCAACGAGATGTAGGAAAGAGGGGCGAGGAAGGGAGAGGACGAGGGAAACTGACCGAGAGTTCCGGCGGAATAGGGCGGGATCAAGGCGCTCAGGTCGGGCCGAGTCGGGAAGTAAAACTCGCCGTAGCCCTGTACGTGAATGAGGGTTCAGATCACGCACACCGGGAGCACGATTACTGTTCCAGAGATATGCGCCGCACCCAGAAGGCGAAGGCGCCGCCTGGTTTGAGGACGCGAGCGAGTTCGGAATAGGTCGGTTCGGGGTCGAACCAGTGTGCGGCTTGGCCTGTGTACATCTCGGGAAGAATCAATCAGAGCGTTGCTATGTAAAGGAGGGAGTGATAAGCCGGACCTGCTACGACCAAATCGACGCTCTCGTCCTCGACGAGATCTTGCAAGCGATCTGCGCGGCCGACTTTGAATTCGATGTTGACGCTGTCCGGCACGGTGCGGTCGCGGAGGGTGTCGTTGGCGGCTTTGATCATGCCGGTGCTCGGGTCGATCCCGACGATGTGGTCAAACGTATGGTGGTCGATCCAGTCAAACGTCGAGAGTCCGGGTCCGCATCCGCAGTCGAGCAAGGTGCGGTGGGGCGTGGAGGCTCTGGCTCCATGGTTCAGGTACGAGAGAACGTGCTGGAAGAGGGCGGGTGGGTACGAGCTGCAGCGAGGCCATGAATTTCAGTTGATTAGAGATGGGAGCGACGCGGCGAGAGAGAGCGAGAGCGTGACTGACGGTCTGGATGCAGCATAGGCTACTGCGTCGAATGAGCGCTTTGCAAATGTGCTCATCGCTCGGGCGTCTGTCGAGTGCGAGGCACAGTATCAAACTCCAGTAGCTGAAAAGCACTGCGCCAAACTGAGCGAGTGGTCCGAGGCCGGGGGAAGGTGGTGCCCCACTCTGGGCCTGCTCCTTCCGCGTGAGAAGTGACACGTGGATTGAATCAGATCACCTCGGCCAACTGGAATTGCCGGACTCTCTCTCCTCCCGCTTACTACACACCGAGAGCATACACGCCATGTGGAGAGCAGTCAGTACAGTCACAAAGCTGCGCGCCACTCCAGTTACCCGCGCTTCGTCCTCGTCCGCAATCAGGCCGGCAGCTCTCGCCTCGAACCAGCCTCCCGCGGCTTCGTCGCCTCCTCCTCCGCCTCCGCCTCGCCCGTCCTCCCAGCAGCCCCAAGCGCAGGCGCAGAGAGCCCAGCCCTTCATCTTGAGACCGCTCGCCAAGCGGTACCAACTCGAGTCGGTCGAGGCTGCCCCCGCCGTCGATCCCGCTTCCGCCTCGACCACCCTCTCGTTCGTCTCGCCCAGCGACCCCAGTGCGCCCAAGACGGTCACCGTCCCTAATCTCTGGCTCAGGGACGCTTCCATCCACCCGGACCACGTCCACCCGAGCTCGAACCAGCGCCTGTTCAAGACGACCGACATTCCCCTCTCGGGCAAACTGATCGGCTACGGCGTCCACGACTTGCCCCACCACGGCGAGTGCCTCGTCACCGAATGGTCTAAACCCCTCCAAACTCCCGGAACCAACCCGACCACCGCGAAACTGAGCGTCGTCCCGACCAAGAACCTCGTCGCCTTGCTCGAGAACCCGCAGCACCCGCTCCAGGGGGAAGTCCCCGCCCCGAGGACATGGAACGGCGCCGCCGCGCTCGAAAAGACCCTCGTCAAGATGCCGTACGACCGCTTCCGCTCGGACGACCAGGCCCTGTTCGAGACCCTCGACGCCCTCGTCCAGGACGGCATCGTCTTCCTCACCGGCGTCCCGACCGCCGAACGGGAAGGACACCATACCGAACTGAGGAAAGCGGTCGAGCGGATCGGGAGCTTGAGGAGGACCTGGTACGGCGACTTGTGGGACGTCAAGGCCGTCGAAGGCAGCCTCAACATTGCCTACACGAACCTCGACCTCGGACTCCACATGGACCTCACGTGCGTCTTTTGTTCCCTCCCCCTTGCTGCAGAGATGCGGATTCTCCTGACCCACTCCGCGCCAACAGGCACTTTGACAACCCGCCGCGGTACCAGTTCCTGCACTCGTTGCAAAACGCCCGCGTCAAGGGCGGCCTCTCCTACTTTGTCGACACCTACGCCGTCGCCGCCCACCTGCACGCGACCGCCCCTTCCGTCTTCTCGACCTTGGCGCACGAGAACGTCCACTTCGAGTACCGCAACGGCGGTCAGCACACGCGGTTCGTGAGACCGACGCTCGAACTCACGCCCGGGTCCAACTCGCGCTTGCACGCCGTCAACTACTCCCCTCCATTCCAGGGTCCGCTCCCGCTCGAACGCCTCTCGACTACCTCCTCCTCCTCCTCGTCTGAGGGGGTCGTCTCGGACGACGCGCAGCGCCTCGCCGACCTGCACGACGCCCTGTCCCAGTTCTCGCACCTGTGCGACGACCCGGCCTCGCCGTTCCGGTTCGAGCACCAACTCGAACCGGGCCAGTGCGTCATCTTTGATAACCGTCGCGTCTTGCACGCCCGGACTGCGTTCGAGTTTGAGGAATCGCCCGCCGCGCAAGGAGGGGAGGAGGAAGAGGGAGAAGTGGGGAGGTGGCTCAAGGGAGCGTATATGGACGGGGACGAGTTGTGGAGCAAGTGGCGCGTGTTGAGCCAGCAGTTGCGCAAACAGGACGAGGAACGGCTCCGCACAAAAGGTCGGACCTTGTTTGTCTAAGGGCGGGCAATTCCTGCGCTTGTTTCTGTGTACACTTGCTGTACATTTGCCCCTGTTTTGTCTTTTCCCCCCTTGTTGCCATACACAGCACCTCTTCACTCCTTGCCCTACTTGATCCAGCTTTGGACGGGGGAGTTTGGTTGGCGACAGCAGCTAGCGAGCGGAGATTCCCACATCAAGAGTCGAGGAACTGGGATTACAACATGAGCACAACGCGAGGCCAAAAACGGGTTTGAAGAAGCGACCACGAAACATGGTCAAATGGGCGCCTCCAAAACTGGGGAGAGATCTCTACAAGATGAAAGACGAAGCGAAAAACGAGACGAAAAGAAGAGGTGGGCGGCGCTTCGGTGAGTGGAGCAGCTCAGAACAGTTCGCTGACGCTCATCCTCCCTTCCATCTTGACGCCCATGCTCTCCCGTCTCGGGCCTCCCGCTCCTCTCCGTCCTCCTCCTCCCTTCGCCCCAGCAGCAGCTCCGACACTTTTCGCTCCCGCGGCGGCGGCTCCTCCTCGCAGTTTTGGCGGCGCGAGCGTGCTCGCCGGTTGAGACTTGGCGAGTTGAGGCGGCAACAGCGGGGCGAGGTCGTCCGCGAAGGCGACAGAGACAGAGGTGAGAGGATTCTCGGACGAGACCGTCGCAGGAGTGGTCGTGGTGGCGCTGCTGCTGCCGGAACGGACGAGAGACGCTCGTCGCGCGATGCCTCCCGCAAGGGGAGGAGCGAGTGAAGGACCCGATACGACCGCGGCGGCAGCTGCAGAAGCGGACGACGATGAGGAAGAGACCACCACCGTCGGAGTCGGCGCCGTAGACGCGTAGGCGTCGTCCATCGTCGGACGGGTCACCCGAGCACGCGTAGCAACACCACCACCACTGCCACCGCCGCCGCCGGAGGTTGGTACGGCGCGGTAGGTGTCGAGCTCGGCTTCGAGGTTCGAGATCTTTTGCTGTGCGGCCGTGAGCGACGAGAGCGTTGCCAAGTGTTTCTGCAGAGGGGGCGAGGATCAGCCAAATCTTGAGCATGGGAGTGGCAGCAGACACCGGGCAGTGGACTCGGAGCAGGCCCAAAATGAGGGAATGCCCCCCTCGCTGACCGTAGACATACCTTTCGACTCTCGGCCAACTCTTCCCTCATCATGGCGACATGGCGGATCTTTTGCCCCTGGTTGCTGTGTCCGACGAGCTCCGAATTCTGCGCAATGAGCTGCTGCGCTTCGGCTTCTGATGCGGCGTTCAGGCGCGCGAGGTGGTCGACCGTTTGGTGTAGGGCGTCGGTTTCGGCGAGGAGGGGCGTGAGGTGGTCGACCTCGCGAGTCAAGCTACGTGCGCGCAAGAGCGGCCAGGATCAGACCAGTCAGTTAGGCTATCGACAATTGCGGCGGCGGCGGCGGTACGCTCCCCTCACCTTTCGACCTCTTCCTTCAGAGCTGCTTCGCTCGCCCTCGTCTGCGCGAGGATCCCGACCACCCGCCTCTTCTCGCCGCGTTCCTTGTCCAACTCTTTCCTCCCCTCGCCCAACAACCGCTTCTGTTCCTCGACCTGCCCCTCGAGGCGGTCCGTCTCGTCGACGAGGCGCTGCTGGATCTCGGCGAGGTCGGATTCGAGCGTCGAGATGTGCTCGTGTGCGGTCGCGAGCTCGGTCCGCGTGGTTTCGAGCGACGCTTCGCTCGAGGCGAGGAGGCCTTCCAGGCGCGGGATCTCGGTGTTGATCGCCTCGTCAAGCCTGTGCGCAAGTGTTTTTGACGTGAGCACCTTACTCACAGCAGCGGGAGCAAGAGTCCAGGCAGAGAAAAATCAACAGGAGTGAAGAGAGAAGAGATCGCAGCACTCACTCGTGTTCGGTCGCCTGCAGCGCCTTTTTCGCCGCCGCCCGTTCCGCTTTCCAACTCTTTTCCCTCTCGACTTCCCACCGGAGCGTCTCCCCCTGCAACGCACTCAGCACCTCCTCCTCGACGCGCGCCAGCGCCACCTCTTCCCGCAACCCTTCCACCTCTCGCGCGTCGGCCCTCGCGCGCTGCCTCCATTCCTTCTCGACTTCGGCGCGGCCCCCTCCGCCCAATCCACTCGGGACGTTCAAGTCCCGTTCGGCATGCCACGCTTCGAGGAGGACGAAGCGCTGATCCCGTTCCGAGCGAGCGCGGTCCTCCTCCGCGAGGGAGAGGCGCGCCTCGAGGGTCGAAGCGTACGCGGCGAGCGACTCGACTTGAGCTCTCCGATCCGCGAGTTGGCGCTCGAGGCGGACATGAGCCGTCCGGCCCGCGTGCAGTTCGACGAGCCGTTCCGTGTCCGTCTCGTCGGCGGCGGCACGGACGGCGCGGACCGCCTCCCCGGCAGCGGTCGCGGCCTCTTCTCGCCCCTGTCGTTCGCGCCTCGCCCTCCGTTCCCACTCGTCCCGCTCCTCTTCGACGCCTTGCCGTCTCTCGATTTCAGCAGCGAGGCGTTTCTCGAGTTCGGACAGGCGCCCGCGAGAGGTGGCGAGTTCGGCGTCCTTGCGGGCGGCGGAGGCGGCGTGCGAGGCCGACATGGCTTCGAGTTTCGATTGGAGAGAGGGTAATGCCGATTGGTGCTTCTCGAGGAGGGCGGTCGTCTTGCCCAGTTTTGAGGTCAAGTGCCCTGCGACAGCGCGGATTGTGTCAGACAAGCACACCAGTGGGATGACCGAAACGTACGGATCTCGCTCTTGAGTCCATCGCGCTCCTTGGTCGACTCGTCGCGGTCCTTCTTGTAGTCGGCTTTCGTTTGCTCGAGTTTCGCGAGTTTCGAGTGAAGTTTCGCAAGGTCCTTTTCGTGCGCGGCAGTGAGGCGGAGGCGGAGTTCCTCGAGCTTTTACACATCCGTACGGCGGCGTGGGGCATCAGTTGGGAGTGCACTTCTGAGCACGAGGTGGCTAAAAGCCGCCTGCACTCACGTCTCGCTTGTGCTTTTCCCGGTCGATTTGGGCGTGACCGGACCGAGTCGATTTGGCGAGAGGACCGCCGTTCTCCTTGTCGTTTAGGGCAGCGACAGTTGAGTCTGGGTTGTACAATCCGAATGTGTCTGTGTGTGAACCCGGGTCAGAGTGCAACTCGGTATGGCGTGCGAGCGGGACGGCGGCCGGACCTGGTTTGTTTGGATCGTGGAGGGTGCCGAAGCGGTTTGCCTTTTCGATCATGCCTGCTCGTTTGTAGGGCTGCACGGGCGAGTGTACGGGTACGTCGTAGGCTCCTGGTGGCGGTACCGAGCCTGGTGCTGCGTGTGTGTGTGTGTGTGTGTGTGTGTAGAGTCAGCGCTTTGTTGATGAGAATGTTGAGTGAACCTCGGAGGGGGAGGACTGACGAGGGGTCGGGAACCGCTTGGAGCGGGCAAACTGCATCGCGGGGGTGGCGTGTACAGCACGTGGGTGCTCTGTACGAGCTGGACTGGCAGCGTATGCGAGGGGAGAGCGTCGAGTTGGAGAGAGAAGGGGAAGCGCTTGCGTTGAAGCAACCTCAAATCCAGCGAGCGGCGATCTCGCCGAGTCTTTAGACTCGAGAACAGCGACGGGCGAGATGCCTGCAATGGGGATCGGCGCGTTGACGCCGTGGCTCGAACGGGAATTCCTCTCGCAGCGCAACCAGCACGGGGATGCGTTCCCAAACTTGCCCCTCGTCGACCCGAAACGCGTCCAACTCATCACCGTCAGCCTCGCACTGGAACTCGTGTACACGCATTGCTAAGACACTGACCCTCCCCTTGTCAACCAGGCGACGGGCACTACGACCGAGAACGGCGAGGAACTCGTCTGGACTGAAGTCGCAGACGGTGAATTCTGGATCCACTGCTGCTTCCCCAGGGACCTCGTAACCCAGTTCGACAGGTGAGCACCATTCCGTGTTCGTCACCGTTGGCAGGAAAGCCCTGACCGAAAGACGGACCCGCAGCTCGAACGCGCGCGCGAAACCGTTCTCGTCCTACTCGGCGACCAAAGGCCTCTTCCGCCTCGTCCGATACCGCTTCGTCCTCGCACGCCCGCTCATCCCGCCCCACGCGTCCCCTCGCAAGCAACAATTTCCTAACAAGGAACCCCGCTTGAGGTCCTTGCGCATCTGCCTCCGCGTCGACGAGTTCAAGTTGTACTCGCAAGGTCAAGGGTCCCTCCTCGGCCGCTATGAAGACTTTCGGAAATGGTTCCCCGTCGCCCCCGCACCACCGGGAGGAGAGGGAACCTCGGAAGAACCTGTCGCCGGCGCCGCCGCCAAGGCGAGGGTCGAATGGGTCAAGAGGATCGAGTGCGGCGAGGAATCGTCTTCCTCCTCGAAGAAGAAGCAGCAGCAAAAGGACGAGACGGACTCGGGCGCCGCGGCAACCAAAGTCGACTTCTTGCAGGATGTGCGTACTCTTCCCCTCTTTTTCCTTCCTGCAGGGCCAGTGAAAAACCGAAAGAGAGAGCAGCAACTGAACCCCCCCGCTTCTCCCTCCCTCCCTCCCTTTTTCTTCACGCACGCGTCCGCAGCTTCAAGGAGCTTCGGACCCGAAACCTCGCTTCCCGAAACCGTCCCCTCCTCCTCCCGCCGCTGCTGCCGCCAGTATAGCCGATCCCCCTCTTGCGGCGCCTCTCTTCTCCCCGATTGCCTCCACCTCGCACACGAACCCTCCTCCTCCTTCTTCTTCTCTGGCGCCAGCGTCTTTGCTCCTGCCTCGACATCGACCCATCCCGAGCGTGAGGGACGGTGTGCCGCCTTATATACCGACGGCGACTTGGCCCGCTGACGCGCAAGTGATCGTCAAGATTGATTGGCGAGAAGGCGAAGAACGGATCCAAAAAAGAGCGATGGCGCCGCCGCCGCCGCCGTCGCTGGTTGTCGTCGAGACCAAAACAAAAGAGGAGGAGAAGAAGGTGGTCGTCCCTCCCGAACGGGGACCAGAAATGCAAGGCGCGGAACGGCCCGACAAAGAGGAGGAGGCCGAGGTGGAGATGCTCCTCCTCGGCGGTGCAGGCTCGAAGCCAAACTCGCCGACGAAGGAAACCACGACCGCGACTGAGACAGCTACCGAGACGGCGGAGACGACCAAACCGATCAAGGTCGACTGGTCTCCGGCGGCGGAAAAGTTGCAAAGACGACATCATCAACAACAGCAGCAGCAGCAGTCGGAAACACGCGCCGGCGCTGTTCAGGCGCGCCCGTCCAAGCCGCCGACAACGACGATTCACGCTCCGTCGGCGGCGGCGGCGTCGTCACCTTCGCGCCGTCCGGCGCATCGGCGACAGAACCCGGCGACCTCGTCTTCGCCCGCAGTCGAGCCACGCGCCGACCCGACGACTCGGGTTCAGGCTCGAAGTCGACCTTCTGCGCAGCAGCCACCCGAGCGCGCTCGAGTGGACGCGGGACCGGGACCGGGACCGGGGACAGCGGAAGAATCGGCGGCGAAGATGAGGGAAAGGTACGAAGCTGCTTGGCGCGTGAAGGGGAAGGACGGTCCGGAGGACGGGAAGGGGAAGGTGTCGTCCCCGCCGTCCGTGGCGGCGGAGGTCGTTGGTGTCAAGAGGTGAGTTTCAGTGGTTCTTGCTTCTTCCTCTTTCGAAATCATGGTGGTGGTGCGGAGATCGGGTCGAGCTTTAAGTTTTTTGAACGGTTCTGACCAGCTTCTTTGTCTTCTTTCCTTTTCCTCTACCCTTGGGGACCGACAGCGCCGGCAAGGAGGACGCGCTCGGACTCGCAGCGCCGCCGCGCGTTTCTTCGAACGCCGCCCCCGCGCCCGACTCGGCACTCTCAATCGGACCAGCTCAACCTCCGCTCCCCGAACTGGCCAAACCGAATCAACTGAACGACTCGGGCGGCCCGACGGATCCGGCACCGCAACATCATCAGGGGCAGCTCCTCCCGTCCGTTGAGCCTGCAGTCGGAGGCGTTACAGCGGGCGTCGCACTCAGCGCGAGCGTTTCGAACGTCCTCGCCGACATCTTCGAACAGCGAGCGAACGACGAGGCCAAGTCACGTGTTGTGAAAACGGGCGCAGGCTCGTCGACAACGTCGGGATCACGGGCCGGACCGTCGACCACGCAGGGTGTCGCTCGTCCTTCTTTCCATGGGGACACGAATACGCGTGCTGCAGCAGAGAAGAGAGCGGCGGCGCTCGCCGCTAGGAATACGCGTGCTGCATCAGAGAACAGAATTACGGCGCTATTCGCAGCGAGGCGCGCCGCTGACTTCGACGCGAAACGTCGGCGAGACGAACTCGAGCAGGACCAGGATGCTCTGAATCGACCACGCCAGCCCAAACTGGACGAAAGGCATGTCTCGCCTTCCCATCGCCTCGACGGCGAAGGACAAGGACTCGGACTCTTTCGCTCTGCGAGTCCGGCTTCGCCCGCGGGCGATAGCACGAGCCGATTCGACTCGACGAACAGCCATCGGAACGACGCAACACGCGAAGAATCGATCTTGTCGCAAGATTTAGAGCAGGCGTCTCCAGATCCCTCAGACTCTGACGAGGGTTCCAAGACCCGTCCAGGCCCGGCTAGCGAGGCGCACCCAACCCATCACTCTCGACAGGCGCAAGAGACCTCGGAGGACCCGAATTGGGCCCTGCTGCGTCACATGCAGGACCTATCTGCTGCCCAACGCGAGGTCAAAGCACAGCAAATGCGCCCAGAGGCGGCCATTCGCTGGGTCGCAGCACACCTCCGGGAGGGCGAGAGCATCTTCGGCGGTGTGGGTGACTACGAGAACGAAGACGAAGACGACCAGAAACTCGCCGGGCTCGCTGATGAGGCAAATGAGGAGGATGTCGAGGCCGAACAGGATGAGGAGGCCGCCCGGTGCGTACAGTCTCGACTTTCTCAGCGAACAGTGGCACTCGCTGACCAGGCGGTGTCAACAGTGAGAGGGAATCAGAAGCCGAAAAGGCGGCCCTCGTTCGTGCTCAGCGCGTCGTAGACGGAAAAGAGCGAAACAAACGCGGCCGCCACGAACTCGCCGACGACGACTTTGACGACGATTACGCTCGAGCCGACCCCCGCGAGAAGCGGGCACGAGCCGTTGTTGCAACGGTCGCTGATCTGAGTGAGTCTACGCCACGGTCTCGTTTCCGATGCGGAGATGCTCACTTTCAACCGTTTATGCAGAGGCGGACGAAAGTCCTCGCGGCTTTGGCGACACCCTCGAAAAGGCATGCGTTTCCGAAATCGACGAGACTACGCAAGAAACATCGGCGGACGAGGACGCAGAGATGCAGGACGCTCGCTCGGACGTTTCCGGCTCGGAACGCGTAGCCATCAACCCGCATGACGCACCTACCTTATTCACGGTGGCATCACAAGACGACAAGATGCACGTTGTGACAAGGGGAGCGACTACATCCGAGGCCATGGCGACTACAGCCGAGGCCATGTCCTCTTCGGTATCGCCTGATCGGCTTCTTCCTGAGCGAACGGACCGAGCCGAGCCCGCCGCCGTCGTCTTCTCCGCGCCGACAACGGCCGCTGCTGCTGCCGTACAGGATCTCGGCGAGGTTCTGATTGACTCGGCTCAGCTCGCCGGCTCGCCGTCGACGGCGGCCAAATCCCATCATTCACCCTCGAAAAGGCCGCAGAAGGTCACTTGGCGGATCAAGCCGGAGCTGTTCGACTTTGGCCTGTGGTGCCGCGCGAACGAGATCACGGCGTAGATTCTCATATCGGTATTGCATGCAGCGCCGTGTTTGCTCCTCGCACAGTGCCTCGGAGACCGCGACGGAAAGTGGCGGGCTCACTTGCCCGGGCCCGATCGCCCAAGCGCAGGAGCCTCGGGAAGTCCGCGGACCGACTCCTTCGGTTTCCTGTTCTCGAATCTCGAAAACGACAGCTTGATACTACGGGTCGGAAGCTGCTGACTACCCAGCTGGATGTTCCTTGATTGCCCTCGAGTAAAGAGAGTGTGAGCGAGGAGCGCCCCGAGATGACCTCTGGTTGCTTACGCAATAGCGGTTCGGTACGGCTCTCTCTCTCTCTCCAGCTATCAGTCCTAATTTTTGCTGACTGTGCAGTCTGCTCTGACAGAGCTCCGCTACCGAAGAAAGCGATCATGACGACCACCAAGCGCGACGCCCGCCGAGAGCTTCTCAAGGCAAAAGAGCGCAAGAATCGACTTCGCGCACAACTTTATGGCTCTGTAGGTGACAGTCGTGCCCAAATTCGGTGGCATATCAAGCCTCAACTCAAGTTAACATGGCTGTCTCCTGCAGTACTCGCGACATTCTTGTTCGCCACCTGCGCCGGTGCTTATTTGATTTTCTCGACTCCAATCACCGGTCCATTCGGAGTGCACGTGTCGGCCGCAAAGACAGGCCCGACTGTCACCATTGACCATGCGGAGACCACGAGCGTGGTCGATGAGCTCAGTTCGATTGAAGCGACAAATCCTGCATCGACTTTTTCAAGCGCAGTTACTGCGGTCTCGACCTCAAGCGAGACATCGGCACTCACAGACACGACACGAGCAAGCCGTACCGCGACTCCAACCGGCTCGCCGAAATCAACAGATGCAGATGGCGGAAAAGCATTCGACGCTTCTGCGCTGAAAGCGATGGGCATCTCGACTTTACTGGGCAACAACACGGGCGCCATCGCCAGTTGGTATAGAGCCGACGATCCTCGAGATAGCACGAATGGTGTGTCTGTCGCAATCAATCGCATTAGCAGCCGGAGTGAGCACTGACCGCGCGATGTGCTCAATCCCGAACAGGTCGTTCCTGGTGCCAATTCAACTGAAAGTCTAGGCACTATAGCGTCCATAGCGGTTGATCCTGCTGACATTGCATTGACGACTGCAGACGACGACGCCGTACCCGGGTTTGCTCCGTCGCTCGCGACGATGCTCGCCTCGTTCGATCAAGACTCGGTCGCGGCGAAACGGGCCTTCTGTGGGCTCGAGGCCGAGGTGTACTCGCCTCGCACGGGCAAGATGGTGACGCTGTACATTGCGGATGCGTTCGACGACAAGTGGGTCCGGACGCCGTCTAGTATCGATGTCTTGCACGACAGTGTGCGTTCTGTTTTCTTCCCGCTTGTCAGCTCAGTCGGTGCATGCAGTGCCACCGAGCGACGAGGGCCAAAGGTTGACCTGCTCCTTCTAGTTGCTATACGGCGGCAAGACGGACAACAAAAACGACGTGGTCAAGGAAGTCTGGTGGCGATTGACCGGCAGACGAAACGAGCAGTGCGTGTCGGATCTGTGGGCGGCCGACTCAGCACGCCTCATCTGACACCTACGACAGAACAGATACACGTACAAGGGGACCGGTTCCGGCCGGTAGGATACCACGTGACCGCCGCTCAGAGCTCGTATCGTCGGCGACCGTCCGCTTCTTCGACTCGGACCACACCGGCACGGTCACCTTGCCGAACGAGTCGCCGGGCGACAGTCTCCAGATCGTCTCCAGAGTCGCGGGCGACAGAGACAACGGACCTCCAGGTCCGAGCCGAACGGGACCGGTCGTCGCTCCCGCTTCGGAACGGCAAGAGGAGTCTCGCTTCGCGCAGTTTCAGGTCGACGCGGATGTCCTCGGCAGCGATCGTGCTAAACCTGCCTGGTGCTGAGTCGTGTACGCCGGCGACGACGATCCAACCTCTGCGGATCCCTTCTGCAATGACGAGATCTTCGCACCTCGCCTTGGGTTGCAGGTGACCGAACAAGTCTTGTCGCGCATCTTTTGGGATCCGGAGCGCGTCGTCTTCTCCTGTCATGAGTAGAGTCGACGCCGCGAGTCGGGATAGTGAAACGGCGAGCGTCGCCGTGAAGAGATCAAAGACGGCGAGTTCTCGCGACATCGATGCCGAGGACAAGGGCGACTTTGTCGGTGCGCTCTCCTCTGCTTGCGCGTAGCTCGGCGGTAAAGCCTCGCCTTCCTGCTCGTGCTCTGCCGCCAGAGTCTGTACGACCAGCGCGGGTATACCAGTCGAAGCGGACATTGCCAGTGGTGCGCCACCACCACCCGCCGCTCTCGTGCGCGTCATCGCCGTCTGCTGGACCTCTTCGAGCCAGAGCGGTAGCGCCTGCTGCCGAGCGAGGTTGACCGCGTGCAGGTACAGGGTCCGCGAGACGGGTTTGACGCCGAGGACGAGGTCGGGCAGCGAGAGGTGCCACAGGACGCGGAGGAGGAGCGCGGTCGGGAGCGTCGAGAGGCGGTCCCGCTCGCGGCGAGGCTGTCCCATCTGTCCGGGCTTCGGCGGGGAGAGCAGGGGCGCGCAATCGGGGTGTTGGCGAGAGGTTGTCTAGAGTCGAAGCGGCTGAAGAGCGCAGCTTGATCCGGTTTTGTATAATTTCCGCAGAAAGATCAGCGCCAAGCATAGGCATCTATCTGCTGCAACTAGTCCAGCGACATGCAATTACATCCTGCGGCGGCGGACCAGGATTCGACTGCTGCGCGACAAAAGAAAGTCGTGGCTTTTTTGCCAAGTGCGCTCTATTCCTCAAGACTACTGACCCTGCCGCTTGCCTCCCGCCCAGCGTGAGAATCCTTCGGTATGCAGTCCCACTGCAGTCACGTTCGGTGGTCAGCTCGGCGTCTTCCTCTATCGTGACCGCGCGTTGTAGACTCACTCGACGTCCGAGATCGTCTTTGAGGGCTTCCTCTCCGTCACCGAGACGGCTCCCGAAGGTCCGTTCGGCGAGATGCACGGCTACGTCTTCCCCGGCGACACGCACCAGTGGCCTCGCTACAAGGTCAACACGATCACCCACCGCGACGACGCAATCCTTCCGATGAGAGCCTGCGGCCGTCTCACCGACGAGACTCACACCATGATTGGTGGGTAGCTTGCTTCACAATCCCTCGCTTTGAGGCCGAGCGTCGCTGACGCGGTCTGTCTCTCCGCCGCAAATGAGGCGCGCTCGCTGCCGCCGCGATCAAGCAGACATGTATCGACGCCGGCCTCCCAATCCGGACTGCTTCTCGCCGTACGAGTCGACCGTCACCTGGGTTGTTCTCTCGGTCGACACCGACAAGCTGCGAGCGATGAAGACGACGACGGAGGCGTTCCGTCGCCAAGTCGGCGACCTCATCTTCAACTCCAAGCCCGGCTACACTATCCACCGCCTCGTCCTCGGCGGTGAAGACATTGACATCTTTGACTTCAAGGACGTCATCTGGGCGTTCATGACCCGGTGCCGGCCCTCTCTCGAGGAGACGTTCTACGAGGACTGCAAGGGCTTCCCGCTCGTGCCGCACATGTCGCACGGCAACGGCAACCCGGTCAAGGGTGGCAAGGTTGTGTCGGACGCGCTCATGCCGTCCGAGTACACCACCGGGCGGGACTGGGTTGCGGCCGACTTCAAAGAGTCGTACCCGGAAGAAGTCAAGGCCAAGGTCCTCCGTCACTGGGAAGCGGACGGCTTCAAGCCGCTTGGTCTCTAGTTGTCTTATTTTGCCATAGACATGTAACCGCTCTGTCCAATGCATGCTCTGCCAGATGTTCGTGCATCAGGGTCCGCGTCGGACAGAAAGCAGCAAACCAAGCGTTGCACCGTTTCAGAAATGCAGACCCCGACACCCTCTCGGCGCTTTTCATGTGGACATGAGAGTCAATTACACCATGAAACAAGGGATTGGTACGCCACATCCAATCGTGGAAAGCCTGACCAGGCTGAACCAAGCTCAATTTCCAACGGGAGTCGCTACATCATCCGGAGGGCCGCCTGACGTTCCCATACCCTGCGGTCCAGCCCGTAATGAAGTGCAGCCCGGCGTCCAATAGTAGGGGTAAAACCAAGTGTTTGCTCCTGATCTGCGGAGTCGTGGAGGAGCTTGTGCAGGGAAGCCGGCGGATTTTGGGCCGGCCGCCCCGCGGGGACAAATGGAGGAAGCATGTCGGGATGAAAGAGGGCTGGCTTGGCACTGCTTGCAACATCCTCGAGAGAAAGGTTATGGCCCTCCGACAGTGACACGGTGCAATTGGCACCTTTGTTGTAGGTGGTTTCCTTGGGATCAACAAGAGTTTGGCTTGCAGTCAGGAAACATGGGTCCGATCACGCTTAACGAAAGAAGTGCACCGGATACTCACAATTTGTGTGACTATTCTTTGAGGGGACCAGTATTCCTGAGGTTAAAGCAGATACTCAGCCATGATTGTCTATTGTCGTCTGAAGACATGCTGCGCACCAACACGTCCACAGCCTTCTCTTTTTCTCCCTTGTGTATCAGGTCAGCTAGACACCCATGCAGAAAGTATAAGAGTTCCTGGACTCCGTACTGGATCAGCAGATGCCACTTGTTGTGCTGCTGCTCGGACATGACAACGCGACTTTCCGCGCGCCAGCGGGCAAAAATGACCTTGTCCTTGTCCTCATAATGACTCTTGAGCTGAGAAATCACTTTGGCGATCTCCTCAACATGGCGTGACCAGCCGCTTGAGCCGGTCGTAGCCTCATGTGGCTGGAATATCTCCCGCGCCTTCGTGATGTTATCCATGGCAGATTTGTGCGCGGCGCTGCTGTCTTTTGCCCCGGGCTTGGGCTTCCTCAAGTGTTTCAAATCCTGAGTACATGAGATTTGTCAGGTGTGTTCAGAAAGGCCACAAGTAACTCTGTAAAGCACATCAGATGCCGCGATGTTTTCGACGAGGATGACCGGGTTGATTGGCAGCTGGCCCAAGCAGGAGGGGTGTTCATCAGCTCAATGTGACAGAAAGGCGCCCACTTGTACTCACAATACCCAGTAAAAGTATGTCAAAGTGCAAAGCAACCTTGTTTATGAGTGCATTCTCGAAGCTCTGCTGCTTCTTCTGGATCCAATCGAGCAGCCCCCCGAGGACAGGGCGTCCCACCAAGTTCACCAGTTCGCTCAGTGACCTGTACCACGCCTTTATTGCTGTCTCGACGACCTTGTTTCGGTCTCCGAAGAGCCTGAAAGTGTGCCCCTCTTTGATGACAAATGTGCCCGGTTCCGCAACCCCGAGACGAGACAGCAGTTCGCCTGCCTCCCGGACGAGCTTACGCGCCTGAGATCGGTCCATTTGCTCCACTCGGCGCTTGAGAATAGTATGGGGTGAGGAAAAGAGGCGGAAGAAGCGAATCGGAGTGGGGGTGTCCACATGCGTGCACGCCATCTCGGCTTGTCCGCGGACTGGGCGGATCGTGTCGGTCCGAGCGCCCCGTTAGGAAGGACACAAGTACCCTATTTTCTGAAGCTTACAGAAACGTACAAACAAGTCTAAGAGCGCGCAAAAAGCGAGACACGGTCTCGAGCTGCCCGAGTTCTAACGGATCAAGGGTTTCGACTTTCGAGGCGCGGGAGAGCCTGCGCCCCAAACCCAAGGTCAGACGACACTCAACGCGTCTCAAAAATTGCGCGGACTTCTTTCTGTCCAGCCGTAATAGATAGAGGACCAAACCTAGATACGCAGGTTCAAGTGACCTAAAGAAAGGGAGAAGACTGGACGAAGGGAAGACACAAGATAGGCGAGTGAAGCCGGCGGAGCGAAAGGATCTGAGTAATGACTCAGCATCTGACTATCCGCACTAATCCCTGCTCAATGAAGAGAGTGGCGCACTGGCCCTGCGGCGTCTGGGAGCAGTCCACTACATCCGCAGGACTGCCTGGCGTTGCCACACTCCGCGGTCCACCCCGTAGTGAAGTGCAGCCCGGCGTCCAATGGTAGGGGTGAATGAGACTGCTTGCTCCAAGTGCTTTGCAAGGCTCTGGAGGAGATTGACCATCCCGCGAGGCGGATTTTGGGCCGGCCGGCCCGCAGGGAAAAACGGAAGTTCGTCGGGATGATAGAGGGTTGGATCGACACTGCTTGCAACATCTTCGGGAGAAAGCGCACGGCCCTCCGCCAATGACACGGTGCAACTGGCACCCTTGTTGTAGGTAGAAATCTTGGGAGCCACGAGAGTTTGGCTTCCGGTCAGCAACACGAGTCCGATCACGCTTAACAAAAGAAGTGCACCAGCTACTCACAATCCGTGTGACTATTCTCTGAGGGGACCAGTATTCCTGATGACAAAGCAGATACTCAGCCATGATTGTCTGTTGGCGAACAAAGCATTCTGCGCACCAACACCTCCACGGCCTTCTCGTTTCCTCCCTTCTGTATCAGGTCAGCCAGACACCCATGCAGAAAGCATAAGAGCTCCTGAACTCCGTACTGGATCAACAGGTGCCAGCTGTCGCATTGGTGCGGAGACATAACCTCGCGACATACATCCTGCCAGCGGGTAAAAACACTTGTGCAAGTTTCCCTGTCTGCACAGTGTCTGATGAGCTGGCAAATTGCATCACAGACCACCTCAATGTGTGTTCCCCAGCCGGGTATTGGGTCATGTGGCTGGAATATCTCCCTCGCCTGTGCGAGTTTGGCCGCCGCACGGTCGCGCACACTCGGCAAGCCATCATCTCGCGGTGGTCGGCGCGCCCTCCTCGAGACTGTGACATGATGGGCACAGGAACCCTGTCAGTTTTGTTCAGAAGGTCATGAAAGGTCTGAACAGTACAGGGGATCTCGCAAGGTTTTGAGTGAGGATGACTGGATTGATTGGGAGCTGGCCCAAAACAAATTAGCAAAGGGTGCGTTAGCCAAGTGTGACATAGAGGCGCAAAGTTGTACTTACAATACCCAGTACAAGTACGTCAAAGTGCAAAGAGAACTTGTTGTTGAGAGCACTCTCAAACGTTTTCTTCTTCTCCAGGATCCATTCATGCAGTGACTTCAGGTCACCGGGTCCCAACATCGTCACCAACAGGCTCAGTGACCGGTACCACGCCTGGACTGCTGTGTCAATTCGCTTTTCCGGCTCCCCGAAGAACTGCCGCTCGTCAATGATGTATGTGCAAGGTTCCGCAACTCCGAGGCGAGACAGCGATTTGCCTTCACTCCGGATGAGCGCACGTTTCGTACTTTCGTCTATTCGCTCCGGCATCATGCGTTCAGAAGTGTCAGAGGGTGGGAGCAGGGAGAGAAGAAGCAACTTCCGGGTGCGTCCCGTCCACGCAGCGGACCCTACAAAAAGTCAAACGCCGAAAATCGCTGAAAAGTGCTGGAAACCGACCGAAGCGTCCGTATTCGACCGATTTT